>CANSNZ010001498.1:0-265000 GCA_947646795.1 Beta lomatogona
ATGCCTTAGAATAATTTTTCCTACTGTGTACTGGTTTATTTAATTGATATATCCCCATTTTACCAATTCCGTTTCTGTCTGTATATAAATCATGAAAATTATTTCTGGAGGCCGAAAAATTCATTTCTTTGTATAATATGTATTTACGTGAGTTTTATGCATGTTGTGTAAATTTTTACATATTAATTTTGGGCGTTTATTTATATTTTTAGTTATTATATTGGCTTTATTGAGTAATCTGTATATTAACTTTTAAAATTACTTTTGGAGTCCTAAAATTATAAATAAAATTTTTACCATGTCAGTAGATCCATTAGGGTCATATGATAATTTTTTTGTGATTTTACTGCTCAAACTTATTAGTTTAATAATTATTATGGTGTTTTTGTTGTGAAATTGAGGATACACTTTTAAATTATTTGAGGGCTTGTAAATCAGAAATAATTCATAATTTATTATATTCTGGGTTGCTGATTTTCAGTAGTATGCAGTACGTGTCATTGGGTAACCATATGTTTATGTTTGATTTATGAAAGAAAATGATTAATTGTTACTACTCTAATGAATATGATTTAGAGTTAATTGGTGGTGTATTTTTGATTGAATTGTGGTTGCTGTAAAAACTATTCCACTATCATTGTTGATGCTTAGTGATGTTTAAAGTATTGTGGTTGGAGATATTTGTTGTAAATTTGTAAGTTACTACTTGAAGATTTTTGAAAAATTACTTTTGATGAATTATGGGTATAAGGCCGGATGGCATCCTTTGAGCGAATATATTTGAGATGATTGATACTTTGATGATATTTATGATTTTATTTTGAGATAAGAACATCCGATGGGATAGATGTAGTCCCCGGTGAAGAACATGCCAACCACCTGGTTTGCGAACTAGGGTCAAGTCTGGGTTAATTGTTGTCGTCCGGGAGGTCGGGAGTTCTCTGCGTGTTCTACCCCTGCATCGGGAGTTTGGCCATTCTTAGACACGGGCGTGGGGAACGTGGCCCATAGGCGGCACTGAGATTGCGATCGACAAACCTTAGGAAGTAAATTGCGATTCACTAGCGTTCGGTTTCGTATCGGTCACTTGTTTTACCTATACTTTTATTTTTCTAAAAGTACTCTTGAGATGATTTATTTATTTTTATCCAACTCATTTGCTATTTATTATTCATTTACATTATTTGTGAGTTATATGGAAATGGATGCATATTGTAGTTAACTTGACTTAATTATTTCCTTTCTTATTAATCTATGTCATGAATCGTACTTTGATTGCTTTTGTTACGGGGAGGACCTAGTTACTCCCACTGATCAGATATTTGTTGTATATTTTATGGGTTTTGTTGATGGGGATTTTCTTTGATTTTGGGCTCGGGTTGAGTTGGAAATAATCTATTAGGGGTTTAGTTCTAGACTTCTCTTTAGTTTGAGATAGTTTTCTCATTTCGATTTTAATCTAAGTAATTAATTTACTTATAGTACTTACTTATGTTTATTTTTATCACTTAGTTATTTAAACACTATTCTTGTAGTAGTGACATTCAGTAAAGACGATGTTTCCTGGCATCGTCCTATTAAATATATTATTATTTCTTTCTTTTCGCCTTTGAAATGCGGGGGTGTTAAAGTTGGTATCGAGCCAAACGCTCCTAAACTACGAAAAAGAGTTGCTAATGATTCTTTAGAATTATTAGTTAGCCATAGGATATAAAATTTGTTTAGAATTAAGTTTAGTTGTTCACTATAATGAGAGTGTTATGCGTAGAGTAAGTAAAGGGAAGCCTTATGGGAATGTGGTGTGCTCTCATGCTTATGGAGCATATGTTATATGTATATTTATTTGTATTATTGGTGGAATTAGTCTACCAAGTTTGCTAATCTTATTTGCGGGGCCTCTTACATGTAATTGATTTTCTCTTTTATCGAGTGCGCAGCGAAAGCCAAGTAATTTATAGCCTTCTCGGTTTAGTTGTGTGTTTAATTTATTTTGTGTTTTGCAATTTAAAGATAAACTTTAATTTTATTTTAATATAGTCTTATGTGTTGCATTGCTTTTATTTTTATTTGTTAGTTGCTTGATAGTATATGTTATTATGTGAGACAGTATATACTCTCTGTTCTTTTTCAATTAAGTGTTGTTTATTATGTGAGTACTGGCATTATCTGTTTTATTATTTACAAAACTTTCTAGTTTGAATTTATATTCCAAATTATATTTTAGATCTTTGAACTTAATAAATTTCATACCTATATTAGAGTTATTTTATGAGTTTTAAATTTTCCTATTGTAAATATTTTGATATACTCTTTTGAAAAACGTTTAATTTCAATTGTTTTATAATGGTTTGGAATAAGAAAGGGGTTTTGAAATTGTCTTTCAAGATATTCTTCAAATTTTTCTTACCGTCTTTGACCATCTATATTTATAAATATTTTCCTTTTAATATTTTTATTTTTTCATGCTAATCCTTGTTTAGCCTTTAATTATGTTAATAAGTTTTGTAGCCTTTGAAAATAGAAGTACTTTAATGAGTTGTCTTGGTGTTAGATTGAAATGTAGACGCAAACTATTTTGTTTTAAAGGTTAGTGTTGTAGTCTAACATCGATGGCTCTCTTTGAGACACTTGGGCTCATCGAGCCGTACACGTGTCACCTTAGTAAAGAAGAGAAAAGCCTTGAATCTCTGGGCTACACTCATTCGAGTTAAAAGGATCAAATTACGGCCCAGACAGTGAGTCCAAGAGTGCAAATGGCTGAAGGAGAGTGGTTAATAGGCATACCCCGGTCATTGTGCGCCACGTGTCATGATACGATTCTCGGCCAATCGAGGCCGCTATTGTAGATCAGTTTTTAAGGTTAGCTGTCAACTTGCTATCCCTATAAATACCCCCTGAAATCGGGGAGAAAACACATTGATGCAAACGGTGAAAAGTTACTACGATAAAATTCTCTCACTTTCTCTTTCTATCTCTACTTTCTCTTACTACTCCCGATAAGCGACTTAAGCATCGGAGGGGAACCACCACCCAAACCTCGAGGTGGGTCCCTTTGTGCAGAGTTCGGGAGCAAAGCCAAGGCTAAGGATTAAGCTAATTCAGGCATTGTTGCACAAGTCTCCATCGAAGAACACTCAAGATACTACTTTTACTTGCTCGACAAGGAAGCTAATCCTACGGCTTACTTGTTGGACAAGTGGATAAAACATTTGGCGCCGTCATGGGAAGACGTAACGATGATCGATTGTCAATCGTCCAACATTGCCGAGAATCGAAGCCTTAAGTTAATGTCGAAGATACGGTGGAGCATGAAAGACCACCTCGAGGAAGAGATAGACCTCCGTCCATTGTCAATGTTCTGGACCAAGCCAAAGAACCGGTCATCCAAGTGAATCCGGATCGTCCGGTGGCTTGCCGCACACTCTGGAGAATGTCTTGAATGACTTTCGAACTAAGATGGCGGCGGTCGTCCGGGAAATGATTAAAAGCAATATCTTTGTTTTTCATCACAACCTGGAGCCAGTTGCTAACAATCCACCTCGTCCTAGAGGACGTTCTCAAATAGATCGTCCAGGTCCTAGTCGACATGTTCGTCGGGAGCCCTCCGGGGAGGGACGGCAAGAGGAAAGCGACGAGAGGATAATGATCAACGAAGAAAGATGGACTGGAACTGGTGGTGAGGACTCGGGACCATGTTCGTCCAGCCGGGCACCGCATTGAAACGAGATGCCGAGAGAGTATCTAGAAGCAAAGAAAGCTGCTGCATTATAACGATCGCCGACGAGATCTACGCCATATTTGAGAGACCCTCCTTTGAGATTGTCGTCCGAGAGGAGGGACGAAGTTTAAGTCAACTCTCTTGTTCATCCGCGACAGGAGAAGACGGTGGCTCGGCCCACGGGTCCATAGGCGTCCGGTGCCTGCAAACACTTCATCCAACCCAGTAATGAAGGAATATCGCAAGGAGTTCATACCCATTGAAGGGCAGTGGGAGCTCTCCAAATCAAGCGGCCTTACTCCATTCTCGGCCGAGGATTATGGAGACGCCCCCCTTCCCAAGGTAAAACTCCCAACCATTGAGCCTTTCGATGGAACTACCGATCCAGACGATCACCGTGCGCTACAAGCATCGGATGTACGTCCAAGGAGTGGACGACGCTACTTGGTGTAAGATTTTTTCCAGCCACTTTGAAAGGAGTAGCGCGAAGTGGTTTAACAATCTTCCCCCAATTGAGTCAACAACTTTACGGAACTTAGCTTCTTATTCACTAGTCATTTGTTGCCAACAAGCAAGAGCGAAAGACAAGCATGCACCTAGGCAAGGTCGTCCGAGGGGACCTAGGAGGCTCTTAGAAGTTTTGTTAAGAGATTGACCTAGAAGCGCTTCAAATCCAAGATCTTAATGTTTGGAGTAGCCTTTGACGCCTTCATCGGGGTCTAAGGTCCGGGAAGTTTCAAGTTTGACCTTGTTAAGAAGAAAATCTCCCTTCTTCTTTGAGGCTTTGAGAGAAGCCGAAGCATTTATTCATGCCACCGAAGTATGTGCTTTGAGGCAAAGCATCCCGAGTCTAAGAAGCTGAGGAGGTTGCTCGGCCAAAAAGGAGCGACCCCAAGAAGGTCGAGACTTGGGCGATAACCTCCAACACCACTCCGACTAGAAAGAACAAGAGAAAGGAGGCCGAGCCATCCTCATCCAATCTGTTGAGTTTAACAAAGACCAATACTCCATCCTCATGGAGATTAAGGATCGTATGAGTTGAAGGCCCCAAATTTGAAATGAAAACTCCTTATAGAAACAGGGGATAAGAGCAAGTATTGCCACTTCCACAAAGATTGTGGTCATGAGACCAATGAATGTAAGCCACATCAGAGAGAGCTTTGGAAGAGTTAGCCCGAAAAGGAAAGATGAATTCCTATATGACTCAAGGGGAAGGAAGTTCCCAAGGAAAGATGATTGGCATAACAAGAAGAAGGAGAGTGCGAAGCACCGACGAAGATGTGGTTCTTGTAATCTCGGAGTGGGTTTCTTTCTTGGGGGACCAACTAATAGAGGCACAAAAACTACCTTAGGGAGCTCGGCCAAGTTTTGTTAGCTGATCGGACGAAGGTGAGCCCTTCCCGAGGGTGGTAGTTAGTGAACAAGATCGGGGCAGGTTGAGGACTCCCCATGATGATCCCTTGGTCGTAGAAATGAAATTAGCAAACTTGAGAGTAAGAAGGATCCTGATCGACACCGGAAGTTCGACGGACATCATTAGTGCTGATTGCCTGTCCCGGACTAAAGTTTGAGGAGAAGAACTTAGTTCCCGTTCACCATCCCATCATAGGATTTGGGGGAGGAGTCATCCATCCCATGGGAGCCGTGACTTTACCCGTTCGAGTGGGAGAGAAGGAAGCCTCAAAGAACTTCGTTTATCAAGTTCTTGGTGGTCCGAGACTGGCGACCCTACAATGTCATTCTTGGACGACCAACGGCAATCATGTCAAGCGGTAATAGTAACTCACCCTGATGTTGATGAAGTATGAGTGTGATGACGGCGAGATTGGCTCCTTGTATGGAGACCGGCATGCGGCTAGGGAATGTTACCTAACTACTCTGAAACCATCATCATGGAAGGCAGATAAGGAAGATCAGACGAAAGTTGCTAGCGAAAGGAAAACGTCTGGAATAGAGAAAGATCAGACGAAGGTTGCTAGCGAAAGGAGAACGTCTGGAATAGAGAAAAATCAGACGAAGATGGCTATCGAGAGGAAAACGTCTGGATTTGTCAAAGACCAGGTCGCCTCGTTAAAGGCGACCATTGAGAGCCCTCGGATACGCCCCTTGCTCCCGCAAGGGAAGGCGTCGAACATCTCCCCAACAAGAAGAGAAAATATGAAATTATCGAGGAAGAACCCTCCTCGTCCGAAGAGGTCATGGCCATCATGGGGCTAATCAGAGAACGTCCCGAGCCCGTTGGAAGCCCCTGAAGAAGTGCGTCGGATGAAGCTGCGTCCGGGAAAGGACCCTCAAATTGGATCTTCGCTCGTCCTGGTTTGAAGGGTCATCTAATCCACTTGTTGAAAGAGTTTCAAGATGTGTTTGCCTATTGCGTCGAGGAAATGCGGGAATTGATCCGAAGTAGCCGTCCACCGTTGAATGTTGATCCTAATTTGAGCTGGGTTCACGGGAAGAAGAGGCATTTGGGACCAAGTTAGAAACCAAGGCGGTCGACCAAGTTCGAAGTTGTTGGAATCCAAGTTCATCGAAAGAAACCTATTATCCAGTTGGATAGCAAATGTGGTTATGGTGCCAAAGCCTAATGGCCCCGGAGATGTGTGTGAACTACACGGACCTCAACAAGGCTTGTCCTAAGGACGGTTTCCTTTTGCCTAAGTTGGATCGTCTAGTAGACTCGCACAGTGGCCATGCTTTCTTGAGCTTCATGGACGCATATTCGGGTTTCATCAAATCCCAGTGTGGCCAGAGGACCAGGACAAAACGTCCTTCATTACCTGAAAAAAGGGCTGTATGGGTGGGTGAGGATGCCATTCGGCCTACGCAATGCCCGGCCACTTTTCAAAGATTGATCAATAATGTTTTTAGTCGCTTGATTAGGGCGAAATATGGAGGCATATATTGACGATATGATAGTCTAAGAGTCGTCAAGAAGAAAGTCATGTTGGTGATTTGAGAGAAACTTTTGAAACTCTCGGGAAATACAAGTTGAAGGTGAATCCCAAGCAAATGTGTCTTTGGGGTTTTGTCGGGGAAGTTTTTAGGTTTCTTGGTGGATCGAGAGGGGAATAGAAGCCAACCCGAAAAGATTCAAGCTGTTCTAGACATGAAGTCTCCTTCGAAGGTAAAAGAGGTACAGCGGGCGACGGGTTGCTTGGTTTGCCCTTGGGCGATTTTTGTCAAATCGGGCGGCAAGAGCCATCACTTCTTTGCCACGATCGAAAAAACCCAAGTTTGAATGGACGGCGAGGCGGAGGAAGCCCTTCGGCATGAAGATCATCTTGGCCAGTTTGCCTAGGTTGGTCGGTCCATGAGAGGGGAAAAATTGTTTGTATACTTGGGCCGTATCCACTCAAGTTGTGAGTGCCGTCCTGTTGGCTGAAAGAGAATCCGTCCGAGATCCCAATATACTTCGTGAGTCACGTGCTCAAGGACGCGGAAAATCGGTATACTCCTGTTGAGAAGTTTGGATTGGCCCTTGTCATGGCGGCGAGAAAGTTAAGGCCCTATTTTTTGGCGCACGGTATACTCGTCTATCTTGATCAACCTTTGAAGCAAGTTACACGAGAAGATGGAAGCCGCAGGCGAATGTTAAAATGGGCGGTTGAGCTCAACATGTTTGATATATCATTTGAACCAAGGGAAGGCCATTAAGGGCGAAGCCTTGGCCGATTTTATAGTTGAGCTTACTCGCCGACCATAAAGCAATATCTCGATCCAGTGAAGGAAGGAAGCATTGGACGCTCATGGTTGATGGATCGTCCACGATCCCGATAGGTGTGGGGCAAGAATCATTTGTCCAATCTCCCGAAGGGGACAAGTTTGAATATGCATTAAGATTCCAATTCAAAGCGTCCAATAACGAAGCTGAATATGAAGCACTCTTGGCTGGAATCAAAATGTGCAAGGCGGCTGGAGCTGTAGAGATTGAGGCCAAATCGGACTCTCTCTTAGTTGTCAGCCAGGTCAACGGAGATTTTGAATGCAAAGAAGCATCAATGAGCAAATATATGCGACTGATCAAGGATGAGATTGAGCCATTAAAACGATTTGTCCTCGACCAAGTACCAAGGTCGAGAAAATCATCAAGCGGATGCTCTCTCGAAATTGGCCGGCTCGGGTGAGGGTGATGTGCCAGAACGGTCTTTTGGGAAGTCAAACCCAAAAAGAGCATCGACCAAGAGGAGATTATGTTTCTCGCCCGAGGGAATGTCCTGGATGGAGCCGATCATAGAATACAAGAAGACGGGGCGATTGCCTTCGGATCTGTAGAGGCCAAGTATGTGAAGGCCGAGAGCAAGTGGTTTGAACTATGGGGCCGAGACACCTTACAAGAAGTCGTTCAACCGGCCTGCTCTCGAAGTGCGTCACCGAGAAGATGGTGCGGAAATTTCGAAAGAACTCCATCAAGGAGCTTGTGCCTCTCACATTGGGGGAAGAGCCTTAGGCGAGAAGGCTTTAAGGACAGGGTACTACTGGTTTACCTTAAAGGAGGATGCTTTAGTCTATGCAAAGAAGTGTGACAGTTGTCAGAAGCATGGAAATGTGCATTAGAAGCCGTCCAACTATTTGACCCCATCTTGTTTCCTCCGCCTTTTGCCCAAATGGGGCATGGATATCCTAGGACCTTTCCACGTGGCCGCCGGGCAAAAGAAGTTTGTGATTGTAGCAGTGGACTATTTCACTAAATGGATAGAAGCCGAAGCCATGCGAGGAATAACAACAAACGACGTCGGGGGCTTCATCACGGGAAGAACATTATAACTCGATTTGGCATGCCTCGTCAATCGTCTATGATAATGGTCCACGGTTCGAAACGCCTAAGCTGAAAGAATGGGCCGTCGAAGAGAAATCAAAGCTCACTTTGCGGCAGTCGCCCACCCACAAGCTAATGGGCAAGTCGAGTCCTTCAACAAGATTCTATCAAATGGAATCAAGAAGAAGCTGGACAACGCCAAAGGGCAATGGGTTCAAGAACCGCACCGTGGTGTTATGGTCCATTAGAACAACCGCTAAGAATTCTATAGGCGAGACGCCTTTCATGCTAGTCTATGGTACTGAAGCCGTCTTGCCCATTGAGATCGAGGAGCCCACCCTACGAGTCATGTTATACACGAGAGGAAGCCCAGCCGGGCCGCATTGCGTACGGCCTTGGACCAAGTCCCGAAGTCGGGGCAATGCCTTGCTAAGAATGCAATTGTACAAACTGCGTATGGCTCGGGAGTTTAACAAAAGAGTTGTTAGACGACCGCTAAAGGTGGGGATCTTGTTCGAGAAAGATGGAAGCGGTTGGACGAGCTAAAGAGTTGGGAAAACTAACACCAAATTGGGAAGGACCTTATCTCGATTGTCCGGGGAGATACACGTGGGACTTTTCGTCCGCAAGGTCTAGATGGAAGATCTATTCGCGTACTGGAATTCGGACAACTTAAAGAAGTACCACGTCTAGCTCATATCTTCGTCAAATATAAGTAGGGTAATTTGTAGTTACTCCAAAGTGCCACGGCACATATTAGTAAGAAAAGAATTGTATACATGCATCTTGGCTTTCGCCCGAAGCAAAATCCATATAATACAATTCCTACTATCTTATCTTTTTGTTTATTTTCACCACGTTACTTCACTTTGGGGCATAAAATCGGTTACTCGTCTAAAAGTGACAATAACCTGGACAAAAATACAAAAAATAGCGAACGTCGGAATTGCTCGCATTTACGCCGAACATCACTCCCTCAAAGAGACCGGCCAAATATATAATGCATATATGGCCGGACAAATCGACAAAACCTCTAGTAAGAGTAACATCAAAATCTCCCGAGAGAAAGCGGCCTAAAATAAGCCCTTAGTAAAGGATACTTACTTTCAAAAATACGGACGACTAGGTAGTCCGAGACCCTAGTAAGTGGATCGCTACTTAATGACGAGTGTTGCTCCCTCAAGGAAGCCGGCTAAAACATTATTTGAACATGTATCTCACGCTCGTCCATCAACCTCAAGCGGCTCGGCCCAAGGCGCCGCTCTCCTTCTTGGACTTAGGCTCCCCTTCAATATACGATTGAGCTAAGCCCAAGAACGGGGGGATAATAGAAGCCTATAGGACGAGCTAAGGAGAAGCGGAGTCGTCCAAAACCGGGGGAGGACCTAGGCAATAGATGCCCTTGTGATGGTTTGATAGTGCGGGGACGAACGTTAGTAGCTCGAGTAAAACGGCTAGAACGTGGCCAATTCCAGGCATTTAAGATGGCCCCAAGAAGGTGACCGTCCAAGTATGGACGTTCTCCTTCATTGGGTGACCCTCGTCCAAAAATTGGAGGCCAATTCCGGGCGAAGATGGCCCCAAGAAGGTGACCGTCCAAGTATGGACGTTCTCCTTCATTGGGTGACCCTCGTCCGGAAAATTGGAGGCCAATTCCGGGACGAAGATGGCCCCAAGAAGGTGACCGTCCAAGTATGGACGTTCTCCTTCATTGGGTGACCCTCGACCGAAAATTGGAGGCCAAGTCCGTGACGAAGATGGCCCCAAGAAGGTGACCGTCCAAGTATGGACGTTCTCCTTCATTGGGTGACCCTCGTCCAAAAATTGGTAATCGTTCGGGCCTAGGATGGCAATCCTCTCGTTTTTGTGTTTGGCAAACCGCCCCAGGACGAGCCTCTTTTGGTACTTGGATGCATATGCAATTATCAAAGGCTCTAAATATTGTAGACCGTCCAATAATATCGGGACGAGTCACATTTTTACTTGTGCATTTCGGACGGAATTTTGTAATTTTCGGGAAAAGGCATCGTCCGATAGTTCGAGACGGGCCGATTCTTGTGCTTCGTAAAATTATTGAAAAGTTACGATCGTCTAAAGCCAAGCACGCTGCTCTCAAAGTAAGCATCTGTGTTAGACGTCCAACGATCATGACGAAGGTAATATTATACTTAGTCAAAATTAGAATTCGGAAAGATAAAAGGCGATGCAATTGGCAAAAATTCTCTTTCATATATGATTGGTAAAGAATTACAACTTAAGAGTCAAGAGTTAAAGATACGGCCCGAACAAGCCAAGAAACATGAAAATAAACCTAAGCTTAGGCTTCGTCTTCGAGAGCGGGTTTCTTGGTCGTCTTCGGGGTCTCCACCTCGGCAGCGGCCTCGTCGTCGACTCCTCAAACTCCGGAGGTTCCTCGGCGCATACCATAGCCCGATGGATCGCTCTCTTGATACTCCCAGGACGACGAACGAAGGCTGGGGACCTCAGCTAGCATCCCAAAGGCTTTGACGACCCAGTCCTTGGCCGTTCCGACGACTTGTTTCAACCCTTCCTTGGCATCGTCGAAGGCCTTGGCCGCCTCCCTTTCCAGACGGGCAGTCTTTGCCCTTAGGAGAATGTTCTCTCTTCTCGGCTCGGCAAAGAATAAGAGCGACATCCCTTTCGCTTTTCAACTCAAAGAGAGAGCGTCTATGATCATCTTTAGACGATCTCCTCGGTATATAGGCTGGTTGATTTTAACAAGATGATTCTTGTTCTCGGACTCGGGAGTGCCGATCTTTTCTCCAAGGCCTCCAGCGACTGGCGATGAAGGGTGTTAACCATCTCGATGTCGTGAATGGCTTTGTCCCCTGCCCGTTGTAGCTTGGTGGACGAGGTGCTTATTTTCCTTTCTAAGCTCCCTCGCCCAATCTTCGGTTAGCATCTTTGCTGAGCCGAAGCCAGGGGCAAGGAAAACAAGTCAAGTTATTAGACGATTTGCAAAGTGAAAATTTGTACAAGTATAAAACAAAACCTAAAGATAAAGTAATACCTCGGCGTAGCCTGGGACATGTAGCCCACATGCCCAAGAGAAGCCCCCTTAATCCTTTGATATAGGATTCGGGGTAGCACTTGAAGAGCTCCGTTTGGGACGCTCTTTCTCCAGCCTTGACATTTTGGCGAAAGCGGAGAAGACTCCTCGTCCGAATCAACAAGGGGAGGAGTTGGGGGAATACGGGGCCTTTGCCCTTATCCGAAAGAGGGGGAGAGTCGGTAATTTTGATAGGAAAGACGACGGCTTGTCTATTGGACGGACTCATGGACCGTCCACCGACCCGCATCGTCCTAACCATATTGGGGTAATACGACTCACTTAGGACGAAAGCGTCTTTGTCCCTAACAGCTAAAGGCATCCGTGGCACCCAGCTTAGCCACCGAGCCGCCGAACCCTGGGTAGTTCTCGGCAGCAGCCCCAGGTTCTAGTGCAACCAAAGCCAAGGCGGACTCTAGGTTGACCTCAGCCAGTCGGTCGGCAAGAAAACGCCGAGTGGAAGCATTGCATGGGCGTCCTTTCCCTCCTCGGCCGGGCCAACAGTCGAAGGCCCCCTTTTAAGAGCCTTGGCTTGTGGGGGAGCCATACTTTTCTCCCCGCTCTCGACAGCAGGAGCCGCCTTATCCGCCTTCTTCCTTGTAAAGCCCTCGGGCTTCTTTCTTTGCAATGGTCGGCGACGTAGTTGGCCTCTTCTTGGATGAGGACGACTTCCCAGGTGGAAGTTTGTTAGTAGGAGCATTTTTCTGCAAAAAGTAAAGGCATCAGATCGATCGTCAAAAAAAAAAAAAAAAATATAACTACTATTGCAAAAATCCAGACGAGTATGTCCCCAAGAAGGTGACCGTCCAAGTATGGACGTTCTTCCATGGGCGACTCTCGCCCCAAAAGTGGATGCAAAAATCCGGACGAGTACGGTCCCCAAAGAGGTGACCGTCCAAGTCTCGGACGATCTCTTTCCTTGGCTAACCTTCGTCCAAGATTTGGTGCAAAACTCTTGGGCCGAGCATGGCCCAAGAAGGTGAACGTCCAAGTCTGAACGTTCTCCTTCTTTGGGTGACTCTCGTCCAAGAATTGGACACCAACTCCTGGACGAGCATGGCCCCAAGAAGGTGACCGTCCAAGTCTGGACGTTCTCCTTCTTTGGGTGACTCTCGTCCAAGAATTGGACACTAACTCCTGGACGAGCATGGCCCCAAGAAGGTGACCGTCCAAGTCTGGCCGTTCTCCTTCCTTGGGTGACTCTCGTCCAAGAATTGGACACCAATTCTTGGACGAGCAAGACCCCAAGAAGGTGACCGTCCAAGTCCGGACGTTCTCCTTCTTTGGGTGACTCTCGTCCAAGAATTGGATACCAATTCTTGGGCTAGCATGGTCCCAAAGAGGTGACCGTCCAAGTCCGGACGTTCTCCTTCTTTGGGTGACTCCTCGTCCAAGAATTGGACACCGACTCTTAGACGAGCTAGACCCCAAAGAGGTGACCGTCCAAGTCTGGACGAGCTCCTTCTTTGTGTGACTCTCGTCCAAGAATTGGACACCAATTCTTGGACGAGCGTGGGCCCAAGGAGGTGACCGTCCAAGTCTAGACGCTCTCCTTCTTGGGGTGACCCACGTCCAAGAATTGGATGCCAATTCCGGACGAGCTCATATGGTCCTCGTCAAAAAAAAAAAAAAAAAAATTACCAATGTTTCCGCCCTTTTTTCGGCGCTACTCTTTGCATACTCCTTCCACGGATTATCGTAGAATTGGGACATCTTTGATTTCCCCGTCCAAGATGGTTTGAGGCGTTGTCCGGCCGAGTCCGAAAATACAAAAAAAAAAAAAAAAATGTGTGTTCGTCATATGAGTTATGGACGAAGAGTTTTACTTGGATGATTTTAAATATACCTTTATCCTCGGCCCAACCGCACATGGCGGCAGACCAAGAAGTCGTCTTGGTAAAACATTTCCTTAAAGGGTATCCAGTTAGACGGTCCCTTAAAAGATCGGTGGCCGGGTGCGAGTACTCCTTCACTGCGAAGTACTCCACCACCTCCTCGTCAAAGTCGTCCTCCAACTCCAGCCAAGACCGCTTCCGTCCGGTATTAGTGACGGATCTATTATAATATCTGTAGCTCTCTGTGACATAGTCGCTGGACGCCCGTAAAAAGATGAAATCGGCTTTCCAATCGTGCATCTTTGACGATTTCCCCCAAGCTGTCATGAAGCCCGGGCGGGCTGCAGATGTCGAGCCATGCTCCGTCCACGGCCCCAGTACCTTGAGACGCATAATGGATATGGGTAAAGGCTTCAAGGGAAAGGGCTAGGCCGCGTAGCTCGCGAGACGGCAATAAACGTCGGGATGTTGAGCCAAGCGTTTGGTGCCAGTTGGTTATGGCCGATGTGGTAGTCGTTGCAGCACTTGTTCTACGAAGTCGTGAAGAGGAAACCTCAATCCCAGCATCTAAGGCCAGTTTATAGACGGCGAAATGGCTCCCCGGGAGCACTCAAGATCGTCGCGTCGTTATTAGGAATGACAAAGGAGAAGCCCCGCATGGGCATGAAAGACGACAATAAATTAGGGTCCGGTCCTAGTTTCTCTAACCACTTACGGTTAACTAAAATGAAGCCGGGGATCGAAAAGGGGACCTAAACGTCTTCTAATCTCTCGACGAGGTGGTAGAGGCCTCGTCGATTCTTCGGCAGCCTCGGGATCGCTACCATTATTACCTTTGCCGATCTCCTCCGTATCGGCGTCCCGCCGAAATGCGGGTCTCGGTTTTATTTCGAAGTTTCGCATCATGGTCGAAAGGAGGCCTGTCCAAAGACCGAGACCTTTGGACCTCTCTTGCCTCATCGGCACTCGTCCGAGTTGATTCCTCCATATCCGAGCTATTTGATGGAATTATTGCTTTTCGTCTTAGACGGGCCGTTTGCTTGACGCGCGCCGCATTACCCCGCACAGTAAAGACCGGGTCGCTCGACTTTCTCGGCCAAAAACTATGAAAAAATATGTACTCGGCCGGAAGAGGCCCAACTCTAGAATGTGCCGAAGAAGAAGTATCTGGTTCTAGGGTCAAGACAAGCTCTTGGTCGGCTAGGATTATTTGACGAAGATGATTCCATTTTATTGATTTTCTAAGAAAAAATAAAGAATAAAGAAGAATAAAAGGATCAAAGAAACGATACCCCGCTAAGAACGTCCGGGAAATTCGGTGAAGGATGCTTGAAGCCGGACGATCTCTCTCTCTCTCTAGAAAATTGCGTAGCTTCTCTCTCTAGAAAAATTTGTTCTGGGTGTTAAATGATTGAATGTTTTCACACCAAGGATATTTATAGAGGAATAAGAAACTCGCATGTACCGGCCAAGAATGACCGAAAAGAGAATCCCACGGTCCTAATATGACCGGTATAACACGAGGAGAAGGCGCGCCACTTCATTTCAAATTAAACTACCTTGAGTGTAAAAGGGCCTTAACCGTCGGATGGGCCAATGTAAAAAGCCCTTTTAGGGGCAAATGTTGTAGTCTAACATCGATGGCTCTCTTTGAGACACTTGGGCTCATCGAGCCGTACACGTGTCACCTTAGTAAAAGAAGAGAAAAGCCTTGAATCTCTCGGGCTACACTCAGTGAGTTAAAAGGATCAAATTCGGCCCAACAAGGTCGAGCCCGGGTAGTGCCAAATGGCTGAAGGAGAGTGGTTAATGGACATCCCCCGGTCATTGTCCGCCACGTGTCATGATCTCGATTCCTCGGCCCAATCGAGGCCACTATTGTAGGTCGGTTTTTAAGGTTAGGCTGTCAACTTCTTTATCACTATAAATACCCCCCGAAATCGGGAGAAAACACATTCAATGCAAACAAAGTGAAAAGTTACTCGATAAAATTCTCTCTCACTTTCTCTTTCTATCTCTACTTTCTCTTACTACTCCCGATAACCGACTTAAGCATCGGAGGGGGAACCACCACCCAAACCTCCCGGGGTGGGTCCCTTTGTGCGGGTTCGGGAGCAAAGCCAAGGCTAAGGATTAAGCTAATTCGGGCATTGTTGCCAAGTCTCCATCGAAGAACACTCAAGATACTACTTTACTTGCTCGACAAGGAAGCTAATCCTACAAACTTACTTGTTGGACAAGTGGATAAAATGATTAGCATTCAACAACTTTTACTTTACTTACTTTCCTTATTAGCATTATTTTTTTTTCAAACTCAAATGCGTGAAAGGATCTCGTTTACTATTTGTTGTTTCTTGTTTAAATATTTACTGCTTTCTCATTTCATAGAAAAATTTTGGTTGTTTTCATTACTTCTTATTTAATTCTCTCGATTTTGACTCGATCTGTTTTATATTCTTTGAAAATGAAATTTATATACTCGGTTTAAATTTTAAACTTGTTTGAGTTGATACTAAGTCATAATGGGTTATTCCTTTGACTTGTATGTCAATTTGATATGTCTAAATTTTAAACTTGTTTGAGTTGATATTAAGTCATAATGGGTGATTCCTTTGACTTGTATGTCAATTTGATAAGTCTAAATTTTAAACTCGTTTGAGTTGATATTGAGTCATAGTGGGTGACTCCTGTGACTTGTATGTCAATTTGATAAGTTGACGCATTTTATCTGTTTTGATTTAATTTCCTTTTTGAGTTGACATTAAGTTTATATTGGGTGATTCCACTAAACTCTAATGTCGATTTGATAAGAAGGCTTTCAAATATTGTTTTGTTGATACTAGATTGCAATATGGGTGGTTCCATGCACATTTGTGTCGACTTAGCAAATTTTATAATTGTTGTTAATAATTTATTACTTTATGGCCTATTTATTATTAATGTTTCGTCGTTGTGAAATTTATTTTAAAGTTTTCAATTTCTTTTGCGAACTTTAATTTTCATATATATGTTTAGGAGGCGTACGCTCTTATAACATATGTCATGACTTGTGTTCGTAAGTGCTATTTTAATAAAAGCAGCTTAGCTACTCTTTATTAAAGTGTTCTTATCTCTTTAAGTGGAGTATAAACCCGTGTGGTTACCTCTATTTAAATTGATTTGGCTATTTATTTACTTAACTTTTTTTTTTTCTTCTTCGTTTCTTTTCTAAAAAATATTTAGGTATGGTCGGATTTATTCTTTTATAATTTTACGTAAATATTTATTCCCCGCTTCTTTTACAAAATTACCTATAGTTTATCGTGCAAAATTTTTTACCTTAAACTTTCTAATACTTGTCTTTGGTTCTTTCACATTTTATAAAATGATTGTTGTTACCGTGCTTCTTTACTATATAACTCTTTTAGTTTTCCAAGATAAAATATATATTATTTGAGTTATCAAATTTTATACCCGCAAAGTTGTTTAGTTAACTAAAATCCATCGATTTCGTTTTCTTAATGTTCTTTATCTAGAGTATTTTCTTTTGTCTCTTGGTTGTTTTGAAGTTTCGAGGACGAAACTCTTTTAGGGGAGTGATTGTAACACCCCGTAATTTTCACTCTTTATTTTTGGTGTTTGTTTCCATTGAAATGATATTTTTCGTAAAAATAAAAAAATTTATTATTTAGATTAATTTGGAACGTGTTGTGAAAATGTGTATATATATTTATATGTTGTGATATATTTATATATATATTTATTTTAAGTTATTATTTATTTTAAAGGTTATATTAATTTCGTTATTTGTTTAGGCGTTTAGGAGCTTTGTTTTGTCGCGTAAGCGTTTTGTAACGTTGTTGTTGACTTGGGCCGAAATTTTTGTTTGGTTGTGGGCTTGGACAAGCCGGCCAAGTGAAGGAGAAGGGAGCCTCCTCTTCTTTCTTTTCTTTTTATTTTTTTTTCCTTGTGACTCTTGGTAGTTTGTAACCCCCATAGCCCCCCTAATCATTTCTCCTAAACCCTTCATTTTTCCTTGTCATAAAATTATGATTTTTAATAAGAGAAGTTCAGCATCATTGTCATTTAACCCACGCCGTTTTCAAGAAAAGAAAGAGAGAAAAGGAAGAGGAAAAGAATAGAAAGGTTCAACCCGGTTTTTTTCCCCTGTCACACCTTCACGAAAATAACCGTAGCCGAGATCTAACCGTTGGATCGTCTTCAAATTTGGACGTAACGTTTACAACATCTTGTTCTTAATCTGACCAGAGCGATTTGGAATCTGAGCTTTTTCTCAATGGGAATCATGGTTGGAACAGAGCAAAGGCGAAATGAGATTTTTCAATGTTCAAGAAGAAACGCCTAGTGACTTGATGCTACAAATTATCGTTCGTTGTGCTTCGGGGTTAGAAGAGGAATTGGATTGTATGCGTAGCTCTTAACTATCTCCTTAGACTCAGCTCTCCTCCCGACGTTCCGTGTAACTAGTAGTTATCTTAGAACGATAGAGATTAGAGTATTTTTCGGTATTAGATTATTACGCTAGGAATTATTTAAAATACTTTTTGAATTAAATTATTGACGAAATTTGACATGAATATACTTGATGCATGCTGTGTGATTACTGTAAAGAGAAAAATAATTTTCGTATGAGTTTTGGTATTTATTTGATTTAATTGGTGTTTTGTGCGTTTTTGGCTAAATTGCATAATAATTATTAAAAGGATGTTAAAATTGATGTAATTATTTTTCTTAGATCATGTTGTATGCGTAGTATGTATTCCATGCCTTAGAATAATTGTTTCCTACTGTGTACTGGTTTATTTAATTGATATATCTATTTTTGCAATTCCGTTTCTGTCAGTATATAAATCATGAAAATTATTTCTGGAGGCCGAAAAATTCATTTCTTTGTATAATATGTATTTACGTGAGTTTATGCATGTTGTGTAAATTTTTGGTAATTTTTGGGCGTTTATTTATATTTTTAGTTATTATATTGGCTTTATTGAGTAATCTGTATATTAACTTTTAAAATTACTTTTGGAGTCCTAAAATTATAAATAAAATTTTTACCATGTCAGTAGATCCATTAGGGTCATATGATAATTTTTTTGTGATTTTACTGCTCAAACTTATTAGTTTAATAATTATTATGGTGTTTTTGTTGTGAAATTGAGGATACACTTTTAAATTATTTGAGGGCTTGTAAATCAGAAATAATTCATAATTTATTATATTCTGGGTTGCTGATTTTCAGTAGTATGCAGTACGTGTCATTGGGTAACCATATGTTTATGTTTGATTTATGAAAGAAAATGATTAATTGTTACTACTCTTTTAATGAATATGATTTAGAGTTAATTGGTGGTGTATTTTTTGATTGAATTGTGGTTGCTGTAAAAACTATTCCACTATCATTGTTGATGCTTAGTGATGTTTAAAGTATTGTGGTTGGAGATATTTGTTGTAAATTTGTAAGTTACTACTTGAAGATTTTTGAAAAATTACTTTTGATGAATTATGGGTATAAGGCCGGGTGGCATCCCTTTTGACGAATATATTTGAGATGATTGATACTTTGATGATATTTATGATTTTATTTTGAGATAAGAACATCCGGTGGGATAGATGTAGTCCCTAGGTGAAGAACATGCCAACCACCCGGTTTGCGAACTAGGGGTAAGTCTCTGGGTTAATTGTTGTCGTCCGAGAGGTCGGGAGTTCTCGCGTGTTCTACCCCCGCATCGGAGTTTGGCCATTCTTAGACACAAAAGTGGGGGAACGTAAGCCCATAGACCGACTCGGAGATTGCGATCCGACAAACCTTAGGAAGTAAATCGCGATTCACTAGCGTTCGGTTCCAGTATCGCTCACTTGTTTTACCTATACTTTTATTTTTCTAAAAGTACTCTTGAGATGATTTATTTATTTTTATCCAACTCATTTGCTATTTATTATTCATTTGCGTTATTTGTGAGTTATATGGAAGTGGATGCATATTGTAGTTAACTTGACTTAATTATTTCCTTTCTTATTAATCTATGTCTCGAATCGTACTTTGATTGCTTTTGCTCGGGAGAACTCGTTAGTTACCTCCCACCGATTGTAGATATTTGTTGTATATTTTGCAGTTTTGTTGATGGGGATTTTCTTTGATTTTGGGCTCGGGCTGAGTTGCGAGAAATAATCTATTAGGGGTTTAGTTCTAGACTTCTCTTTAGTTTGAGATAGTTTTCTCATTTCGATTTTAATCTAAGTAATTAATTTACTTATAGTACTTACTTATGTTTATTTTTATCACTTAGTTATTTAAACACTATTCTTGTAGTAGTGACATTCCCATAAGACGATGTTTCCGCCATCGTCCTATTAAATATATTATTATTTCTTTCTTTTCCGCCTTTGAAATTCCGGGGTGTTAAAGTTGGTATCGGAGCAAAACGCTCCTAAACTCGGAAAAGAGTTGCTAATGATTCTTTAGAATTATTAGTTAGCCATAGGATATAAAATTTGTTTAGAATTAAGTTTAGTTGTTCACTATAATGAGAGTGTTATGCGTAGAGTAAGTAAAGGGAAGCCTTATGGGAATGTGGTGTGCTCTCATGCTTATGGAGCATATGTTATATGTATATTTATTTGTATTATTGGTGGAATTAGTCTACCAAGTTTGCTAATCTTATTTGCAGGGCCTCTTACATGTAATTGATTTTCTCTTTATCGGAGTGCGCAGCTAAAGCCAAGTAATTTATAGCCTTCTCGGTTTAGTTGGGTGTTTAATTTATTTTGTGTTTTGCAATTTAAAGATAAACTTTAATTTTATTTTAATATAGTCTTATGTGTTGCATTGCTTTTATTTTATTTGTTAGTTGCTTGATAGTATATGTTATTATGTGAGACAGGATATACTCTGCTCTTTTTCAATTAAGTGTTGTTTATTATGTGAGTACTGCGTATCTGCTTTTATTATTTACAAAACTTTCTAGTTTGAATTTATATTCCAAATTATATTTTAGATCTTTGAACTTAATAAATTTCATACCTATATTAGAGTTATTTTATGAGTTTTAAATTTTCCTATTGTAAATATTTTGATATACTCTTTTGAAAAACGCTTAATTTCAATTGTTTTATAATGGTTTGGAATAAGAAAGGGGTTTTGAAATTGTCTTTCAAGATATTCTTCAAATTTTTCTTACCGTCTTTGACCATCTATATTTATAAATATTTTCCTTTTAATATTTTTATTTTTCATGCTAATCCTTGTTTAGCCTTTTAATTATGTTAATAAGTTTTGTAGCCTTTGAAAATAGAAGTACTTTAATGAGTTGTCTTGGTGTTAGATTGAAATGTAGACGCAAACTATTTTGTTTTAAAGGTTAGTGTTGTAGTCTAACATCGATGGCTCTCTTTGAGACACTTGGGCTCATCGTAGCCGTACACGTGTCACCTTAGTAAAAGAAGAGAAAAGCCTTGAATCTCGGGCTACACTCACTGAGTTAAAAGGATCAAATCCGCCCAACAGCCGAGTCCAAAGAAGGCCAAATGGCTGAAGGAGAGTGGTTAATAGGCATACCCCGGCCCATTGTCCGCCACGTGTCATGATCTCGATTCCTCGCCCAATCGAGGCCGCTATTGTAGATCGCTTTTAAGGTTAGTCGTCAACTTGCTATCACTATAAATACCCCCCGAAATCGGGAGAAAACACATTCAATGCAAACAAGTGAAAAGTTACTCGATAAAATTCTCTCTCACTTTCTCTTTCTATCTCTACTTTCTCTTACTACTCCCGATAACCGACTTAAGCATCGGAGGGGGAACCACCACCCAAACCTCCGGGGTGGGTCCCTTTGTGCGATGTTCGGGAGCAAAGCCAAGGCTAAGGATTAAGCTAATTCGTGCATTGTCGCACAAGTCTCCATCC
Source organism: Beta lomatogona (assembly GCA_947646795.1). NCBI lineage: Eukaryota > Viridiplantae > Streptophyta > Magnoliopsida > Caryophyllales > Amaranthaceae > Beta > Beta lomatogona. The sequence goes on from CANSNZ010001498.1 coordinate 21,283, forward strand.
GAAGAACACTCAAGATACTACTTTACTTGCTCGACAAGGAAGCTAATCCTACAGCTTACTTGTTGGACAAGTGGATAAAACATTTGGCGCCGTCTGTGGGAAGACGCAACGATGACCGATTGTCACATCGTCCAACATTGCCGGGAATCGAAGCCTTCAAGTTAATGTCGAAGATACGGTGGAGCATGAAAGACCACCTCGAGGAAGAGATAGACCTCCGTCCATTGTCAATGTTCCCTGGACCAAGCCAAAGAACCGGTCATCCAAGTGAATCTGGATCGCCCGGTGGATCGCCGCACACCTGAGAATGTGCTTGAATGACTTTCGGACTAAGATGGCGGCGGTCGTCCAGAACGCATTAAAAGCAATATGCCGTTTTTTCATCACAACCCGAGAGCCAGTGCTAACAATCCACCTCGTCCTAGAGGACGTTCTCAAATAGATCGTCCGTGTCCTAGTCGACATGTTCGTCGGGAGCCCTCCAGAGGACGGCAAGAGGAAAGCAACCAGGAGGATAATGATCAACGAAGAAAGATGGACTGGAACCCGGTGGTGAGGACTCGAGACCATGTTCGTCCAAGCGGGCACCGCATGGAAACAGATGCCAAGAGAGTATCTAGAAGCAAAGAAAGCCGCCGCATTACAACGATCGGCCGACAGGGATCTACGCCATATTTGAGAGACCCTCCTTTGAGATTGTCGTCCGCAGGGGAGGGACGAAGTTTAAGTCACTCTCTTGCTCATCCGCGACAGAGAGAAGACAAAGTGGCTCGCCCCCGGTCTATAGGCGTCCAGTGCTCGCAAACACTTCATCCAACCCAAGTAATGAAGGAATATCGCAAGGAGTTCATACCTATCAAGGACAATGGGAGCTCTCCAAATCAACCGGCCTACTCCATTCTCGGCCAGATTATGGAGACGCCCCCTTCCCAAAGGTAAAACTCCCAACCATTGAGCCTTTCGATGGAACTATCGATCCAGACGATCACCTGTCCGCTACAAGCATCAGATGTACGTCCAAGGAGTGGACGACGCTACTGGGTGTAAGATTTTTCCACCACTTTGAAAGGAGTAAGCGCGAAGTGGTTTAACAATCTTCCCCCCAATTCAACTCAACAACTTTACGTAACTTAGCTTCTTATTCACTAGTCATTTTGTTGCCAACAAGCAAGAGCAAAAGACAAGCATGCACCTAGGCAAGGTCGTCCGGGGACCTAAGGAGGCTCTTAGAAGTTTTGTTAAGAGATTCAACCTGTAAGCGCTTCAAATCCAAGATCTTAATCCTTGGAGTAGCCTTTGACGCCTTCATCGGGGGTCTAAGGTCGGGAAGTTTCAAGTTTGACCTTGTTAAGAAGAAAATCTCCACTCTTGCCGAGGCTTTGAGAGAAGCCGAAGCATTTATTCATGCCACCGAAGTATGTGGCCGAGGCAAAGCATCCCGAGTCTAAGAAGCCTCCAAGAGGTTGCTCACCAAAAAAGAGCAACCCCAAGAAGGCCGAGACTTGGGCGATAACCTCCAACACCACTCCGACTAGAAAGAACAAGAGAAAGGAGGCCGAGCCATCCTCATCCAATCCTGCTGAGTTTAACAAAGACCAATACTCCATCCTCATGGAGATTAAGGATCGAGATGAGTTCAAGGCCCCAAATTGAAATGAAAACTCCTTATAGAAACAGGGATAAGAGCAAGTATTGCCACTTCCACAAAGATTGTGGTCATGAGACCAATGAATGTAAGCACATCAAGAGAGCTTTGGAAGAGTTAGCCCGAAAAGGAAAGATGAATTCCTATATGACTCAAGTGGGGAAGGAAGTTCCCAAGGAAAGATGATTGGCATAACAAGAAGAAGGAGAGTGCAAGCACCGACGAAGATGTGGTTCTTGTAATCTCGAGTGGGTTTCGTCTTGGGGGACCAACTAATAGTAGGCACAAAAACTACCTTAGGGGAGCTCGCCAAGTTTTGTTAGCCGATCGGACGAAGGCCGAGCCCTTCCCAAGGGTGGTAGTTAGTGAACAAGATCGGGCAGGTTGAGGACTCCCCATGATGATCCCTTGGTCGTAGAAATGAAATTAGCAAACTTGAGAGTAAGAAGGATCCCGATCGACACCGGAAGTTCGACGGACATCATTAGTGCCGATTGCCCTGTCCGCACTAAAGTTCGAGGAGAAGAACTTAGTTCCCGCTCACCATCCCATCATAGGATTTGGGGGAGGAGTCATCCATCCCATGGGAACCGTGACTTTACCCGTTCGAGCGGGAGAGAAGGAAGCCTCAAGAACTCGTTTATCAAGTTCTTCGTGGTCCGAGACTTGACACCTACAATGTCATTCTTGGACGACCAACGCCGAATCATGTCAAAGCAAGAATAGTAACTCACCCGATGTCGATGAAGTATGAGTGTGATGACGGCAGGATCGCTCCTTGTATGGAGACCAAAGATGCGGCTAGGGAATGTTACCTAACTACCTCGAAACCATCATCATGGAAGGCGAGATAAGGAAGATCGAGACTAAAGTTGCTAGCGAAAGGAAAACGCCCGGAATAGAGAAAGATCGACGAAGGTTGCTAGCGAAAGGAGAACGCCTGGAATAGAGAAAAATCGACGAAGATGGCTATCGAGAGGAAAACGTCCGGATTTGTCAAAGACCAGGTCGCCTCGTTAAAGCCGACCATTGAGAGCCCTCGGACGCCCCTCGCTCCCGCAAGGAAGGCGTCCGAACATCTCCCCAACAAGAAGAGAAAATATGAAATTATCAAGGAAGAACCCTCCCTCGTCCGAAGAGGTCATGGCCATCATGGGGCTAATCGGAGAACGTCCGGAGCCACCGGAAGCCCCCCGAAGAAGTACGTCCGGGATGAAGCTCGTCCGTAAAGGACCCTCAAAATTGGATCTTCGCTCGCCCCGGTCTCAAGGGTCATCTAATCCACTTGTTGAAAGAGTTTCAAGATGTGTTTGCCTATTGCGTCGAGGAAATGCCGGGAATCGATCCGGAAGTAGCCGTCCACCGGCTGAATGTCGATCCTAATTTGAAGCCGTTCGCCGCAGAAGAAGAGGCATTTGGGGACCTGGCTAGAAACCAAGGCGGTCGACCAAGAAGTTCGTAAGTTGTTGGAATCCAAGTTCATCAAAGAAACCTATTATCCGGACTGGATAGAAAATGTGGTTATGGTGCCAAAGCCTAATGGCACTCCGGAGAATGTGTGTGAACTACACGGACCTCAACAAGGCTTGTCCTAAGGACAGCTTCCTTTTGCTTAAGTTGGATCGTCTAGTAGACTCGCACACCGGCCATGCTTTGCCGAGCTTCATGGACGCATATTCGAGTTTTCATCAAATCCCAATGTGGCCAGAGGACCAGGACAAAACGTCCTTCATTACCGAAAAAGGGTCGTATGGGCGGGTGAGGATGCCATTCGGCCTACGCAATGCCCCGGCCACTTTTCAAAGATCGATCAATAATGTTTTTCACCGCAGCTTAGGACGAAATATGGAGGCATATATCGACGATATGATAGTCAAGAGTCGTCAAGAAGAAAGTCATGTTGGTGATTTGAGAGAAACTTTTGAAACTCTCAGAAATACAAGTTGAAGCCGAATCCCAAAGAAATGTGTCTTTGGGGTTTTGTCTGGGAAGTTTTTAGGTTTCTGGGTGGATCGTAGGGGAATAGAAGCCAACCCCCGAAAAGATTCAAGTCGTTTCTAGACATGAAGTCTCCTTCGAAGGTAAAAGAGGTACAAGGGCCGACGGGTTGCTTGGCGCCCTTGGACGATTTTTTTGTCTAAATCAGCGACAAGAGCCATCACTTCTTTGCCACGATCAAGAAAAAAAACCCAAGGTTGAATGGACAAGAGAGGCGAGGAAGCCCTTCAAAGATGTCAAAGATCATCTTCAGCAGCTGCCTAGGTTGGTCGGTCCCGCAGAGGGGGAAAAATTGTTTGTATACTTGGGCCGTATCCACTCAAGCCGTGAGTGCCGCCCCGTTGGCCGAAAGAGAATCCGCCCGTATCCCAATATACTTCGTGAGTCACGTGCTCAAGGACGCGGAAAATCGGTATACTCCTCGCTGAGAAGTTTGGATTGGCCCTGTCATGGCCAAAGCGAAAGTTAAGGCCCTATTTTTTGGCGCACAAGATACTCGTCTATACCGATCAACCTTTCAAGCAAGTTCTCGAGAAGATGGAAGCCGCCGGGCGAATGTTAAAATGGGCGGCCGAGCTCAACATGTTTCGATATATCATTTGAACCAAGGAAGGCCATTAAGGGGCAAGCCTCGGCGATTTTATAGTCGAGCTTACTCGGCCAACCATAAAGCCAATATCCGATCCATCAAGGAAGGAAGCATTCGACGCTCATGGTCGATGGATCGTCCACGACCAATGGGTGCGGGGCAAGAATCATTTGTCAATCTCCCGAAGGGGACAAGTTTGAATATGCATTAAGATTCCAATTCAAAGCGTCCAATAACGAAGCCGAATATGAAGCACTCTTGCCGGAATCAAAATGTGCAAGGCGAGCCGGAGTCGGAGAGATTGAGGCCAAATCTGACTCTCTCTTAGTTGTCGCCTGTGTCAACGGAGATTTTGAATGCAAAGAAGCATCAATGAGCAAATATATGCGATCGATCAAGGATGAGATTGAGCCATTAAAACGATTTGTCCTCGACCAAGTACCAAGGTCGAAAATCATCAAGCGGATGCTCTCTCGAAATTGCGCCTACTCGAGGGTGATGTGCCAAGAACAGTCTTTTGGGAAGTCAAACCCAAAAAAGAGCATCGACCAAGAGGAGATTATGTTTCTCACCCGAGGGAATGTCCTGGATGGAGCCGATCATAGAATACAAGAAGACGGGGCGATCGCCTTCGGATCCTCGTAGAGGCCAAGTATGTGAAGGCCGGAGACAAGTGGTTTGAACTATGGGACGAGACACCTTACAAGAAGTCGCTCAACCGGCCTCGCTCAAGTGCGCCACCGAGAGAAGATGGTCTCGGAAATTCTCGAAAGAACTCCATCAAGGAGCTTGTGCTCTCACATTGGGGGAAGAGCCTTAGGCGAGAAGGCTTTAAGGACAGTGGTACTACCGGTTTACCTTAAAGGAGGATGCTTTAGTCTATGCAAAGAAGTGTGACAGGTTGTCGAAGCATGGAAATGTGCATTAGAAGCCGTCCAACTATTTCGACCCCCATCTTGTTCCCTCCGCCTTTTGCCAAATGGGGCATGGATATCCTAGGACCTTTCCCCGTGGCCGGGCAAAAGAAGTTTGTGATTGTAGCGAAGTGGACTATTTCACTAAATGGATAAAGCTGAAGCCATGCGAGGAATAACAACAAACGACGTCAAGGGCTTCATCTCGGAAGAACATTATAACTCGATTTGGCATGCCTCGAGTCAATCGTCTATGATAATGGTCCACGCTCGAAACGCCTAAGCCGAAAGAATGGCCGTCGAAAGAGAAATCAAAGCTCACTTTGCAGCGATCGCCCACCCACAAGCTAATGGGCAAGTCGAGTCCTTCAACAAGATTCTATCAAATGGAATCAAGAAGAAGCCGGACAACGCCAAAGGGCAATGGGTCAAGAACCGCAATTGGTGTTATGGTCCATTAGAACAACCGCTAAGAATTCTATAAGCGAGACGCCTTTCATGCTAGTCTATGGTATCGAAGCCGTCTTCGCCCATTGAGATCGAGGAGCCCACCCTACGAGTCATGTTATACACAGAGGAAGCTAACCGGGCCGCATTGCGTACGGCCTTGGACCAAGTCCCGTAAGTCGGGGGCAATGCCTTGCTAAGAATGCAATTGTACAAACCGCGTATGGCTCGGGAGTTTAACAAAAGAGTTGTTGGGACGACCGCTAAAGGTGGGGATCTTGTTCGAGAAAGATGGAAGCGGTTGGACGAGCTAAAGAGTTGGGAAAACTAACACCAAATTGGGAAGGACCTTATCTCGATTGTCCAGGAGATACACAAAGTGGGACTTTTCGTCCGCAAGGTCTAGATGGAAGATCTATTCGACGTACACTGAATCTCGCACAACTTAAAGAAGTACCACGCCTAGCTCATATCTTCGTCAAATATAAGTAGGGTAATTTGTAGTTACTCCAAAGTGCCACGGCACATATTAGTAAGAAAAGAATTGTATACATGCATCTTGGCTTTCACCCAAGCAAAATCCATATAATACAATTCCTACTATCTTATCTTTTTGTTTATTTTCACCACGTTACTTCACTTTGGGGCATAAAATCGCTTACTCGCCTAAAAGTGACAATAACCTGGACAAAAATACAAAAAATAGCAGTAACGTCGAATTGCTCGCATTTACGCCGAACATCACTCCTCAAAGAGACCGGCCAAATATATAATGCATATATGGCCGACAAATCGACAAAACCTCTAGTAAGAGTAACATCAAAATCTCGAGAGAAAGCCGGCCTAAAATAAGCCCTTAGTAAAGGATACTTACTTTCAAAAATACGGACAAACTAGGTAGTCCACACCCTAGTAAGGGATCGCTACTTAATGACGAGTGTTGCTCCCTCAAGGAAGCCGGCTAAAACATTATTTGAACATGTATCTCACGCTCGTCCATCAACTTCAAGCAGGCTCGCCCCAAGGCCGGCCGCTCTCCTTCTTGGACTTAGGCTCCCCTTCAATATACGATTGAGCTAAGCCCAAGAACGGGGGATAATAGAAGCCTATAGGACGAGCTAAGGAGAAGGGTCGTCCAAAAACCAGGAGGACCTAGGCAATAGATGCCCTTGTGATGGTTTGATAGTGCAGACGAACGTTAGTAGCTCGAGTAAAACGGCTAGAACGTGGCCAATTCCCAGACTTGAAGATGGCCCCAAGAAGGTGACCGTCCAAGTATGGACGTTCTCCTTCATTGGGTGACCCTCGCCCAAAAATTGGAGGCCAATTCCAGACGAAGATGGCTCCCAAGAAGGTGACCGTCCAAGTATGGACGTTCTCCTTCATTGGGTGACCCTCGTCCGAAAATTGGAGGCCAATTCCAGACGAAGATGGCCCCAAGAAGGTGACCGTCCAAGTATGGACGTTCTCCTTCATTGGGTGACCCTCGACCGAAAATTGGAGGCCAAGTCCGAGACGAAGATGGCCCCAAGAAGGTGACCGCCCAAGTATGGACGTTCTCCTTCATCGGGGTGACCCTCGTCCAAAAATTGGTAATCGCTCGTGCCTAGGATGGCAATCCTCTCGTTTTTGTGTTTGGCAAACCGCCCCCGCACGAGCCTCTTTTGGTACTTGGATGCATATGCAATTATCAAAGGCTCTAAATATTGTAGACCGTCCAATAATATCGGGACGAGTCACATTTTTACTTGGGCATTTCGGACGTAATTTTGTAATTTTCGGGAAGAGCGGATCGTCCGATAGTTCGGGACGGGTCGATTCTCGGGCTTCGTAAAATTATTGAAAAGTTACGATCGCCTAAAGCCAAGCACGCCGCTCTCAAAGTAAGCATCCGTGTTAGACGTCCAACGATCATGACGAAGGTAATATTATACTTAGTCAAAATTAGAATTCGTAAAGATAAAAGGCAGAGCAATTGGCAAAAATTCTCTTTCATATATGATTGGTAAAGAATTACAACTTAAGAGCTGAAGAGTTAAAGATACAAAGAACGAACAAGCCAAGAAACATGAAAATAAACCTAAGCTTAGGCTTCGTCTTCGTAGCGGGTTTCTGGGTCGTCTTCCGGGGTCTCCACCTCAGCCAGCAGCCCTCGTCGTCCGACTCCTCAAACTCCGGAGGTTCCTCGGCGCATACCATAGCCCGATGGACGCTCTCTTGATACTCCGTGACGACGAACGAAGCCGGGGACCTCGCCTAGCATCCCAAAGGCTTTGACGACCCGGCCTCTGGTCGTTCCGACGACTTGTTTCAACCCCTTCCTTGGCATCGTCGAAGGCCTGGCCGCCTCCTTTCCGCACGGGCGCCTTTGCCCCTTAGGAGAATGTTCTCTCTTCTCGGCTCGCCGAAAAGAATAAGAGCGACATCCCTTTCGCTTTTCAACTCAAAGAGAGAGCGTCTATGATCATCTTTAGACGATCCCCGCTTCGGTATATAGCCGGTTGATTTTAACAAGATGATTCTTGTTCTCGTACTCCGGGAGTGCCGATCTTTTCTCCAAGGCCTCCAAGCCGATCGGGCGATGAAGGGTGTTAACCATCTCGATGTCGTGAATGGCTTTGTCCCCCGCCGTTGTAGCTTGGTGGACGAGGTGCTTATTTTCCTTTCTAAGCTCCCTCGCCCAATCTTCGGTTAGCATGCCGCGAGCCGAAGTCGGGGCAAGGAAAACAAGTCAAGTTATTAGACGATTTGCAAAGTGAAAATTTGTACAAGTATAAAACAAAACCGGCATAAAGTAATACCTCGGCAAGCAAGCTGGGACATGTAGCCCACATGCCCGGCAGAAGCCCCCCCCCTTAATCCTTTGATATAGGATTCGGGGTAGCACTTGAAGAGCTCCTGCTTCGCACGCTCTTTCTCCAACCTTGACATTTTGGCGAAAGCCGGAGAAGACTCCCTCGTCCGAATCAACAAGGGGAGGAGTTGGGGGAATAGCAGGCCTTTGCCCTTATCTCGAAAGAGGGGAGAGTCAGTAATTTTGATAGGAAAGACGACGGCTTGTCTATTGGACTCGACTCATGGACCGTCCACCGACCCGCATCGTCCTAACCATATTCGGGTAATACGACTCACCGGACGAAAGCGATGCCGCCCTAACAGCCTAAAGGCATCTCGTGGCACCGCCTAGCCACCGAGCCGCCGAACCCCCGGGTAGTTCTCGGCAGCCTCCCCTGTGTTCTAGTGCAACCAAAGCCAAGGCGGACTCTAGGTTGACCTCGCCAGAAGTCGGCCGGCAAAAAACGCCGAGTGGAACAGTCGCATGGGCGTCCTTTCCCTCCTCGGCCGGGCCAACAATCGAAGGCCCCTTTTAAGAGCCTTGGCTTGTGGGGGAGCCATACTTTTCTCCCCCGCTCTCGACAGCAAGGAGCCGCCTTATCCGCCTTCTTCCTTGTAAAGCCCTTGGGCTTCTTTTCACAAGGCCGGGCCGGTCGGCGGCAGTAGTTGGCCTCTTCTTGGATGAGGACGACTTCCCTGTGGAAGTTTGTTAGTAGGAGCATTTTTCTCGCAAAAAGTAAAGGCATCGACGATCGATCGTCCAAAAAAAAAAAAAAAAAAAAATATAACTACTATTGCAAAAATCCGCATCGAGTATGTCCCTCAAGAAGGTGACCGTCCAAGTATGGACGTTCTTCTATGGCCGACTCTCGCCCCAAAATTGGATGCAAAAATCCGGGACGAGTACGGTCCCAAAGAGGTGACCGTCCAAGTCTCGGACGATCTCTTTCCTCAAGCTAACCTTCGTCCAAGATTTGGTGCAAAAACTCTTGGACGAGCATGGCCCCAAGAAGGTGAACGCCCAAGTCGAACGTTCTCCTTCTTTGGGTGACTCTCGTCCAAGAATTGGACACCAACTCCTGGACGAGCATGGCCCCAAGAAGGTGACCGCCCAAGTCTCGGACGTTCTCCTTCTTCGGGTGACTCTCGTCCAAGAATTGGACACTAACTCCTGGACGAGCATGGCCCCAAGAAGGTGACCGCCCAAGTCCGGACGTTCTCCTTCCTCGGGTGACTCTCGTCCAAGAATTGGACACCAATTCTTGGACGAGCAAGACCCCAAGAAGGTGACCGTCCAAGTCCGGACGTTCTCCTTCTTTGGGTGACTCTCGTCCAAGAATTGGATACCAATTCTTGGACGAGCATGGTCCCAAAGAGGTGACCGTCCAAGTCCGGACGTTCTCCTTCTTTGGGTGACTCTCGTCCAAGAATTGGACACCGACTCTTAGACGAGCTAGACCCCAAAGAGGTGACCGTCCAAGTCCGGACGATCTCCTTCTTTGTGGGACTCCTCGTCCAAGAATTGGACACCAATTCTTGGACGAGCGTGGGCCCAAGGAGGTGACCGTCCAAGTCTAGACGCTCTCCTTCTTGGGGTGACTCCACGTCCAAGAATTGGATGCCAATTCCGGACGAGCTCATATGGTCCCTCGTCAAAAAAAAAAAAAAAAAAAATTACCAATGTTTCCGCCCTTTTTTCGGCGCTACTCTTTGCATACTCCTTCCACGCATTATCTCAGTAAATTGGGACATGCCGATTTCCCCGTCCAAGATGGTTTCGAGGCGTTGTCCGGCCGAGTCCGAAAAAATACAAAAAAAAAATGTGTGTTCGTCATATGAGTTATGGACGAAGAGTTTTACTTGGATGATTTTAAATATACCTTTATCCTCGCCCAACCGCAAGCTTCAAGCGACCAAGAAGTCGTCTTGGTAAAACATTTCCTTAAAGGGTATCCAGTTAGACGGTCCCTTAAAAGATCGCGGCCGGTCCGGAGTACTCCTTCACTCCAAGTACTCCACCACCTCCTCGTCAAAGTCGCCCTCCAACTCCAGCCAAGACCGCTTCCGTCCGGTATTAGTGACGGATCTATTATAATATCTCGTAGCTCTCGTGACATAGTCGCCGGACGCCCGTAAAAAGATGAAATCGGCTTTCCAATCGTGCATCTTCGACGATTTCCCCAAGCCGTCGCCATGAAGCCCGGGCGGCCGCAGATGCCGAGCCATGCTCCGTCCACGCCCGTGTACCTTAGACGCATAATGGATACGGGTAAAGGCTTGAAGGGAAAGGGCTAGGCCGCGTAGCTCGCAGCACGGCAATAAACGTCGGATGTTGAGCCAAGCGTTTGGTGCCGCCTGGTTATGGCCGATGTGGTAGTGCCGGCAAAGACTTGTTCTACGAAGTCGTGAAGAGGAAACCTCAATCCAAAGATCTAAGGCCAGTTTATAGACGGCGAAATGGCTCCCGGGAGCACTCAAGATCGCCGCGCCGTTATTAGGAATGACAAAGGAGAAGCCCGGCATGGGCATGAAAGACGACAATAAATTAGGGTCTCGGTCCTAGTTTCTCTAACCACTTACGGCTAACTAAAATGAAGCCAGGATCGAAAGGGGACCTAAACGTCTTCTAATCTCCGACGAGGTGGTAGAGGCCTCGTCTCGATTCTTCGGCACCTCGTGGATCGCTACCATTATTACCTTTGCCGATCTCCTCCGTATCGGCCCCGCCGTGGCATACGGTCTCGCTTTATTTCTCAGGTTTCGCATCATGGTCGAAAGGAGGCCTCGTCCAAAGACCGAGACCTTTGGACCTCTCTCGCCTCATCTCGGCACTCGCCCGCCTGATTCCTCCATATCCGAGCTATTTGATGGAATTATTGCTTTTCGTCTTAGACGGGCCGTTTGCTTGACGCGCGCCGGATTACCCCCGCACGGTAAAGACTCGGGTCGTCTCGACTTTCTCGGCCAAAACTATGAAAAATATGTACTCGGCCGTAAGAGGCCCAACTCTAGAATGTGCCGAAGAAGAAGTATCGGCTCTAGGGTCAAGACAAGCTCTTGGTCGGCTAGGATTATTTGACGAAGATGATTCCATTTTATTGATTTTCTAAGAAAAAAATAAAGAATAAAGAAGAATAAAAGGATCAAAGAAACGATACCCGCTAAGAACGTCCTGGGAAATTCGGTGAAGGATGCCGAAGCCGGACGATCTCTCTCTCTCTAGAAAATTGCGAGCTTCTCTCTCTAGAAAAATTTGTTCGGGGTGTTAAATGATTGAATGTTTTCACACCAAGGATATTTATAGAGGAATAAGAAACTCGCAAGGCCTGGCCAAGAATGACCGAAAAGAGAATCCCACTGCCTAATACGACCGGTATAACACGAAGAGAAGGCGCGCCACTTCATTTCAAATTAAACTACCTTGAGTGTAAAAGGGCCTTAACCGTCGAGATGGGCCAACAAGGAAAAGCCCCTTTTAGGGGCAAATGTTGTAGTCTAACATCGATGGCTCTCTTTGAGACACTTGGGCTCATCGTGAGCCGTACACGTGTCACCTTAGTAAAAGAAGAGAAAAGCCTTCAATCTCTCCGGGCTACACTCAACTGAGTTAAAAGGATCACCTCGGCCCAACAGTGAGCCCAAAGAGAGTGCCAAATGGCTGAAGGAGAGTGGTTAATAGACATCCCCCGCCATTGTCCCGCCACGTGTCATGATCTCGATTCCTCGCCCAATCGTAGGCCACTATTGTAGGTCGGTTTTTAAGGTTAGCCGTCAACTTGCTATCACTATAAATACCCCTGAAATCAGGAGAAAACACATTCAATGCAAACAGTGAAAAAGTTACTCTGATAAAATTCTCTCTCACTTTCTCTTTCTATCTCTACTTTCTCTTACTACTCCTGATAACTGACTTAAGCATCGGAGGGGGAACCACCACCCAAACCTCCAGGGTGGGTCCCTTTGTGCAGGTTCGGGAGCAAAGCCAAGGCTAAGGATTAAGCTAATTCGATGCATTGTTGCACAAGTCTCCATCTCGAAGAACACTCAAGATACTACTTTACTTGCTCGACAAGGAAGCTAATCCTACAGCTTACTTGTTGGACAAGTGGATAAAACAGTTAGCATTCAACAACTTTTACTTTACTTACTTTCCTTATTAGCATTATTTTTTTTTCAAACTCAAATGCGTGAAAGGATCTCGTTTACTATTTGTTGTTTCTTGTTTAAATATTTACTGCTTTCTCATTTCATAGAAAAATTTTGGTTGTTTTCATTACTTCTTATTTAATTCTCTGATTTTGACTGATCTGTTTTATATTCTTTGAAAATGAAATTTATATACTCGGTTTAAATTTTAAACTTGTTTGAGTTGATACTAAGTCATAATGGGTTATTCCTTTGACTTGTATGTCAATTTGATATGTCTAAATTTTAAACTTGTTTGAGTTGATATTAAGTCATAATGGGTGATTCCTTTGACTTGTATGTCAATTTGATAAGTCTAAATTTTAAACTCGTTTGAGTTGATATTGAGTCATAGTGGGTGACTCCTGTGACTTGTATGTCAATTTGATAAGTTGACGCATTTTATCTGTTTTGATTTAATTTCCTTTTTGAGTTGACATTAAGTTTATATTGGGTGATTCCACTAAACTCTAATGTCGATTTGATAAGAAGGCTTTCAAATATTGTTTTGTTGATACTAGATTGCAATATGGGTGGTTCCATGCACATTTGTGTCGACTTAGCAAATTTTATAATTGTTGTTAATAATTTATTACTTTATGGCCTATTTATTATTAATGTTTCGTCGTTGTGAAATTTATTTTAAAGTTTTCAATTTCTTTTGCGAACTTTAATTTTCATATATATGTTTAGGAGGCGTACGCTCTTATAACATATGTCATGACTTGTGTTCGTAAGTGCTATTTTAATAAAGCAAACTAGCTACTCTTTATTAAAGTGTTCTTATCTCTTTAAGTGGAGTATAAACCCGTGTGGTTACCTCTATTTAAATTGATTTGGCTATTTATTTACGAACTTTTTTTTCTTCTTCGTTTCTTTTCTAAAAATATTTAGGTATGGTCGGATTTATTCTTTTTATAATTTTACGTAAATATTTATTCCCGCTTCTTTTTACAAAATTACCTATAGTTTACCGTGCAAAAGTTTTTACCTTAAACTTTCTAATACTTGTCTTTTGGTTCTTTCACATTTTATAAAATGATTGTTGTTACCGTGCTTCTTTACTATATAACTCTTTTAGTTTTCCAAGATAAAATATATATTATTTGAGTTATCAAATTTTATACCCGCAAAGTTGTTTAGTTAACTAAAATCCATCGATTTCTCGTTTTCTTAATGTTCTTTATCTAGAGTATTTTCTTTTGTCTCTTGGTTGTTTTGAAGTTTCGAGGACGAAACTCTTTTAAGGGGGGAGTGATTGTAACACCCCGTAATTTTCACTCTTTATTTTTGGTGTTTGTTTCCATTGAAATGATATTTTTCGTAAAAATAAAAAAATTTATTATTTAGATTAATTTGGAACGTGTTGTGAAAATGTGTATATATATTTATATGTTGTGATATATTTATATATATATTTATTTTAAGTTATTATTTATTTTAAAGGTTATATTAATTTCGTTATTTGTTTAGGCGTTTAGGATGCTGTTTTGTCGCGTAGCGTTTTTGTAACGTTGTTGTTGACTTGGGCCGAAATTTTTGTTTGGTTGTGGGCTTGGACAGCCGGCCAAGTGAAGGAGAAGGGAGCCTCCTCTTCTTTCTTTTCTTTTTTTTTTTTCCTTGTGACTCTTGGTAGTTTGTAACCCCCATAGCCCCCTAATCATTTCTCCTAAACCCTTCATTTTTCCTTGTCATAAAATTATGATTTTTAATAAGAGAAGTTCAGCATCATTGTCATTTAACCCACGCCGTTTTCAAGAAAAGAAAGAGAGAAAAGGAAGAGGAAAAGAATAGAAAGGTTCAACCCGGTTTTTTTCCCTGTCACACCTTCACGAAAATAACCGTAGCCAGGAGATCTAACCGTTGGATCGTCTTCAAATTTGGACGGAACGTTTACAACATCTTGTTCTTAATCTGACCAGAGCGATTTGGAATCTGAGCTTTTTCTCAATGGGAATCATGGTTGGAACAGAGCAGTGCGAAATGAGATTTTTCAATGTTCAAGAAGAAACGCCTAGTGACTTGATGCTACAAATTATCGTTCGTTGTGCTTCGGGGTTAGAAGAGGAATTGGATTGTATGCGTAGCTCTTAACTATCTCCTTAGACTCAGCTCTCCTCCCGACGTTCCAGGTAACTAGTAGTTATCTTAGAACGATAGAGATTAGAGTATTTTTCGGTATTAGATTATTACGCTAGGAATTATTTAAAATACTTTTTGAATTAAATTATTGACGAAATTTGACATGAATATACTTGATGCATGCTGTGTGATTACTGTAAAGAGAAAAATAATTTTCGTATGAGTTTTGGTATTTATTTGATTTAATTGGTGTTTTGTGCGTTTTTGGCTAAATTGCATAATAATTATTAAAAGGATGTTAAAATTGATGTAATTATTTTTCTTAGATCATGTTGTATGCGTAGTATGTATTCCATGCCTTAGAATAATTGTTTCCTACTGTGTACTGGTTTATTTAATTGATATATCTATTTTTGCAATTCCGTTTCTGTCAGTATATAAATCATGAAAATTATTTCTGGAGGCCGAAAAATTCATTTCTTTGTATAATATGTATTTACGTGAGTTTATGCATGTTGTGTAAATTTTTGGTAATTTTTGGGCGTTTATTTATATTTTTAGTTATTATATTGGCTTTATTGAGTAATCTGTATATTAACTTTTAAAATTACTTTTGGAGTCCTAAAATTATAAATAAAATTTTTACCATGTCAGTAGATCCATTAGGGTCATATGATAATTTTTTTGTGATTTTACTGCTCAAACTTATTAGTTTAATAATTATTATGGTGTTTTTGTTGTGAAATTGAGGATACACTTTTAAATTATTTGAGGGCTTGTAAATCAGAAATAATTCATAATTTATTATATTCTGGGTTGCTGATTTTCAGTAGTATGCAGTACGTGTCATTGGGTAACCATATGTTTATGTTTGATTTATGAAAGAAAATGATTAATTGTTACTACTCTTTTAATGAATATGATTTAGAGTTAATTGGTGGTGTATTTTTGATTGAATTGTGGTTGCTGTAAAAACTATTCCACTATCATTGTTGATGCTTAGTGATGTTTAAAGTATTGTGGTTGGAGATATTTGTTGTAAATTTGTAAGTTACTACTTGAAGATTTTTGAAAAATTACTTTTGATGAATTATGGGTATAAGGCCGGGTGGCATCCCTTTTGACGAATATATTTGAGATGATTGATACTTTGATGATATTTATGATTTTATTTTGAGATAAGAACATCCGGTGGGATAGATGTAGTCCCCGGTGAAGAACATGCCAACCACCTGGTTTGCGAACTAGGGGTAAGTCTGGGTTAATTGTTGTCGTCCGAGAGGTCGGGGAGTTTCGCGTGTTCTACCCCTGCATCGGGAGTTTGGCCATTCTTAGACACGGGCAGTGGGGAACGTAAGCCCATAGACCGACTCCGGAGATTGCGACTCCGACAAACCTTAGGAAGTAAATTGCGATTCACTAGCGTTCGGTTTCTGTATCAGTCACTTGTTTTACCTATACTTTTATTTTTCTAAAAGTACTCTTGAGATGATTTATTTATTTTTATCCAACTCATTTGCTATTTATTATTCATTTGCGTTATTTGTGAGTTATATGGAAGTGGATGCATATTGTAGTTAACTTGACTTAATTATTTCCTTTCTTATTAATCTATGTCTGATCGTACTTTGATTGCTTTTGTTCTGGGAGAACTGTTAGTTACTCCCCACTGATTGTAGATATTTGTTGTATATTTTGCAGGTTTTGTTGATGGGGATTTTCTTTGATTTTGGGCTCGGGTTGAGTTGCGAGAAATAATCTATTAGGGGTTTAGTTCTAGACTTCTCTTTAGTTTGAGATAGTTTTCTCATTTCGATTTTAATCTAAGTAATTAATTTACTTATAGTACTTACTTATGTTTATTTTTATCACTTAGTTATTTAAACACTATTCTTGTAGTAGTGACATTCCCATAAGACGATGTTTCCGCCATCGTCCTATTAAATATATTATTATTTCTTTCTTTTCCGCCTTTGAAATTCTGGGGTGTTAAAGTTGGTATCGAGCAAAACGCTCCTAAACTCGAAAAGAGTTGCTAATGATTCTTTAGAATTATTAGTTAGCCATAGGATATAAAATTTGTTTAGAATTAAGTTTAGTTGTTCACTATAATGAGAGTGTTATGCGTAGAGTAAGTAAAGGGAAGCCTTATGGGAATGTGGTGTGCTCTCATGCTTATGGAGCATATGTTATATGTATATTTATTTGTATTATTGGTGGAATTAGTCTACCAAGTTTGCTAATCTTATTTGCAGGGCCTCTTACATGTAATTGATTTTCTCTTTTATCAGAGTGCGCAGCGAAAGCCAAGTAATTTATAGCCTTCTCGGTTTAGTTGTGTGTTTAATTTATTTTGTGTTTTGCAATTTAAAGATAAACTTTAATTTTATTTTAATATAGTCTTATGTGTTGCATTGCTTTTATTTTATTTGTTAGTTGCTTGATAGTATATGTTATTATGTGAGACAAGATATACTCTCTGTTCTTTTTCAATTAAGTGTTGTTTATTATGTGAGTACTGCGTTATCTGTTTTATTATTTACAAAACTTTCTAGTTTGAATTTATATTCCAAATTATATTTTAGATCTTTGAACTTAATAAATTTCATACCTATATTAGAGTTATTTTATGAGTTTTAAATTTTCCTATTGTAAATATTTTGATATACTCTTTTGAAAAACGTTTAATTTCAATTGTTTTATAATGGTTTGGAATAAGAAAGGGGTTTTGAAATTGTCTTTCAAGATATTCTTCAAATTTTTCTTACCGTCTTTGACCATCTATATTTATAAATATTTTCCTTTTAATATTTTTTATTTTTTTCATGCTAATCCTTGTTTAGCCTTTAATTATGTTAATAAGTTTTGTAGCCTTTGAAAATAGAAGTACTTTAATGAGTTGTCTTGGTGTTAGATTGAAATGTAGACGCAAACTATTTTGTTTTTAAAGGTTAGTGTTGTAGTCCTAACATCGATGGCTCTCTTTGAGACACTTGGGCTCATCGGGCCGTACACGTGTCACCTTAGTAAAAGAAGAGAAAAGCCTTGAATCTACGGGCTACACTCGGTGAGTTAAAAGGATCAAATTTGGCCCAACGGTCGAGTCCAGCGTTGCCAAATGGTGAAGGAGAGTGGTTAATAGGCATACCCCGGTCATTGTACGCCACGTGTCATGATCCGATTCCTCGGCCAATCGGAGGCCGCTATGTGTAGATCGGTTTTTAAGGTTAGGCTGTCAACTTGCTATCACTATAAATACCCCTGAAATCGGAGAAAACACATTCAATGCAAACAAGTGAAAAGTTACTCGATAAAATTCTCTCTCACTTTCTCTTTCTATCTCTACTTTCTCTTACTACTCCGATAAGCGGCTTAAGCATCGGAGGGGGAACCACCACCCAAACCTCCGGGGTGGGTCCCTTTGTGCGAGGTTCGGGAGCAAAGCCAGGGCTAAGGATTAAGCTAATTCAGGCATTGTTGCACAAGTCTCCATCGAAGAACACTCAAGATACTACTTTACTTGCTCGACAAGGAAGCCTAATCCTACGACTTACTTGTTGGACAAGTGGATAAAACATTTGGCGCCGTACATGGGAAGACGCAACGATGACCGATTGTCAATCGTCCAACATTGCCAGGAATCGAAGCCTTCAAGTTAATGTCGAAGATACGGTGGAGCATGAAAGACCACCTCGGGGAAGAGATAGACCTCACGTCCATTGTCGATGTTCCTGGACCGAGCCGCCAACCGGTCATCCAAGTGAATCTGGATCGTCCAGGTGATTGCCCTTTGGAGAATGTCTTGAATGACTTTCGGACTAAGATGGCGGTCGTCCCGAGGAAACATTAAAAGCGATATGCTTTTTTTTCATCACAACCGGAGCCGTCGCTAGCAATCCACCTCGTCCCTAGAGGACGTTCTCAAATAGATCGTCCAGGTCCTAGTCGACATGTTCGTCGGGAGCCCTCGGGAGGACGGCAAGAGGAAAGCGGCGAGAGGATAATGATCAACGAAGAAAGATGGTGGAACCTGGTGGTGAGGACTCGGGACCATGTTCGTCAGCGGGCACCGCATGGAAACGAGATGCGAGAGTATGCAGAAGCGAAAGAAAGCTGCTGCATTACAACGATCGCCGACGGGATCTACGCCATATTTGAGAGACCCTCCTTTGAGATTGTCGTCCGAGGGGAGGGACGAAGTTTAAGTCACTTTCTCTTGTTCATCCGCGACGGGGAGAAGACGGTGGCTCGGCCCTCGGTGCATAGGCGTCCGGTGCTGCAAACACTTCATCCAACCCGGTAATGAAGGAATATCGCAAGGAGTTCATACCCATTGAAGGACAGTGGGAGCTCTCCAAATCAACGGCCTACTCCATTCTCGGCCGGGATTATGGAGACGCCCCCCTTCCCAAAGGTAAAACTCCCAACCATTGAGCCTTTCGATGGAACCTCTCGATCCCAGGGACGATCACTGTGCCTTCTGAGCATCGAGATGTACGTCAAGGAGTGGCGAACGCTACTTGGTGTAAGATTTTTCCAGCCACTTTGAAAGGAGTAAGCGCGAAGTGGTTTAACAATCTTCCCCCGATTCCGATCAACAACTTTACGAACTTAGCTTCTTATTCACTAGTCATTTTGTTGCCAACAAGCAAGAGCAAAAGACAAGCATGCACCTAGGCAAGGTCGTCCGGGGACCTAAGGAGGCTCTTAGAAGTTTTGTTAAGAGATTGACCTAGGCGCTTCAAATCCAAGATCTTAATCTTTGGAGTAGCCTTTGACGCCTTCATCGGGGGTCTAAGGTCGGAAGTTTCAAGTTTGACCTTGTTAAGAAGAAAATCTCCACTCTTCTTTGAGGCTTTGAGAGAAGCGAAGCATTTATTCATGCCACCGAAGTATGTGCTGAGGCAAAGCATCCCGAGTCTAAGAAGCCTGAAGAGGTTGCTCGGCCCAAAAAGAAGCAACCCCAAGAAGGCCGAGACTTAGGCGATAACCTCCAACACCACTCCGACTAGGAAGAACAAGAGAAAGGAGGCCGAGCCATCCTCATCCAATCTGTTGAGTTTAACAAAGACCGATACTCCATCCTCATGGAGATTAAGGATCGTATGAGTTGAAGGCCCCGGTGAAATAGAAAACTCCTTATAGAAAGCTTGAGGGATAAGAGCAAGTATTGCCACTTCCACAAAGATTGTGGTCATGAGACCAATGAATGTAAGCACATCGAGAGAGCTTTGGAAAGAGTTAGCCGAAAAGGAAAGATGAATTCCTATATGACTCAAGGGGGAAGGAAGTTCCCAAGGAAAGATGATTGGCATAACAAGAAGAAGGAGAGTGCAAGCACCGACGAAGATGTGGTTCTTGTAATCTCGGAGTGGGTTTCTTCTTGGGGGACCCAACTAATAGAGGGCACAAAAACTACCTTGGGGAGCTCGGCGAGTTTTGTTAGGCGATCGGACGAAGGCTGAGCCCTCTCCGAGGGTGGTAGTTAGTGAACAAGATCGGGGCAGGTTGAGGACTCCCCATGATGATCCCTTGGTCGTAGAAATGAAATTAGCAAACTTGAGAGTAAGAAGGATCCTGATCGACACGGAAGTTCGACGGACATCATTAGTGCGATTGCTGTCCGGACTAAAGTTTGAGGAGAAGAACTTAGTTCCCGTTCACCATCCCATCATAGGATTTGGGGGAGGAGTCATCCATCCCATGGGAACCGTGACTTTACCCGTTCGAGTGGGAGAGAAGGAAGCCTCAAGAACTCGTTTATCAAGTTCTTGGTGGTCCGAGACTGGCTGACCCTACAATGTCATTCTTGGACGACCAACGGCCGAATCATGTCAAAGCGGTAATAGTAACTCACCTGATGTTGATGAAGTATGAGTGTGATGACGGCGGGGATTGGCTCCTTGTATGGAGACCGGCATGCGGCTAGGGAATGTTACCTAACTACTCGAAACCATCATCATGGAAGGCGGAGATAAGGAAGATCGGACGAAAGTTGCTAGCGAAAGGAAAACGTCTGGAATAGAGAAAGATCAGACGAAGGTTGCTAGCGAAAGGAGAACGTCTGGAATAGAGAAAAATCAGACGAAGATGGCTATCGAGAGGAAAACGTCTGGATTTGTCAAAGACCGGTCGCCTCGTTAAAGCCGACCATTGAGAGCCCTCGGACGCCCCTTGCTCCCAAGGAAGGCGTCCGAACATCTCCCCAACAAGAAGAGAAAATATGAAATTATCAAGGAAGAACCCTCCTCGTCGAAGAGGTCATGGCCATCATGGGGCTAAGCGTAGAACGTCGAGCCACTGGAAGCCCCACGAAGAAATGCGTACGGATGAAGCTCGTCGGGAAAGGACCCTCAAAGTGGATCTTCGCTCGATTCTGGTTTGAAGGGTCATCTAATCCACTTGTTGAAAGAGTTTAAGATGTGTTTGCCCTATTGCGTCGAGGAAATGCCGGGAATTGATCGGAAGTAGCCGTCCACCGGTTGAATGTTGATCCTAATTTGAAGCGGTTCGCGAAGAAGAAGAGGCATTTGGGACCGGCTAGAAACCGGGCGGTCGACAAGAAGTTCCGGAGTTGTTGGAATCAAGTTCATCAAAGAAACCTATTATCAGTGGATAGCAAATGTGGTTATGGTGCCAAAGCCTAATGGCACTGGAGAATGTGTGTGAACTACACGGACCTCAGCAAGGCTTGTCCTAAGGACGGTTTCCTTTTGCCTAAGTTGGATCGTCTAGTAAGTAGACTCCACGGTGGCCATGCTTTCTTGAGCTTCATGGACGCATATTCGGGTTTTCATCAAATCCCAATGTGGCAGGAGGACCGGGGACAAAACGTCCTTCATTGCGAAAAAGGGTTGTATGGGTGGGTGAGGATGCCATTCGGCCTACGCAATGCCCGGCCACTTTTCAAAGATTGATCGATAATGTTTTTCGGCCGCTGATTAGGGCGAAATATGGAGGCATATATTGACGATATGATAGTCGAGAGTCGTCGAAGAAAGTCATGTTGGTGATTTGAGAGAAACTTTTGAAACTCTCGGGAAATACAAGTTGAAAGTTGAATCCCGACAAATGTGTCTTTGGGGTTTTGTCGGGAAGTTTTTAGGTTTCTTGGTGGATCGGAGAGGGAATAGGAAGCTAACCTGAAAAGATTAAGTGTTCTAGACATGAAGTCTCCTTCGAAGGTAAAAGAGTACGGGCGGGCGACGGGTTGCTAGGCGCCCTTGGGCCGATTTTGTCTAAATCGGGCGGCAAGAGCCATCACTTCTTTGCCACGATCAGAAAAAACCCGAGTTTGAATGGACGCGAGAGGCGGAGGAAGCCCTTGGCATGTCAAAGATCATCTTGGTTTGCCTAGGTTGGTCGATCCGCGAGGGGAAAAATTGTTTGTATACTTGGTTTGTATCCACTGTTTGTGAGTGCCGTCTGTTGGCTAGGAAGAGAATCCGTCCGAGATCCCAATATACTTCGTGAGTCACGTGCTCGAGGACGCGGAAAATCGGTATACTCCTTGTTGAGAAGTTTGGATTGGCCCTTGTCATGGCGCGACGAAAGTTAAGGCCACTTATTTTTGGCGCACGGTATACTCGTCTATCTTGATCAACCTTTGAAGCAAGTTTGCGGAAGATGGAAGCCGTGGGCGAATGTTAAAATGGGCGGTTGAGCTCGACATGTTTGATATATCATTTGAACCGAGGAAGGCCATTAAGGGGAAGCCTTGGCTGATTTTATAGTTGAGCTTACTCGGCCAACCATAAAGCCGATATCTGATCCAGTTGAAGGAAGGAAGCATTGGACGCTCATGGTTGATGGATCGTCCCACGATCCGATGGGTGTGGGGCAAGAATCATTTGTCGATCTCCCGAAGGGACAAGTTTGAATATGCATTAAGATTCCAATTCAAAGCGTCCAATAACGAAGGCTGAATATGAAGCACTCTTGGTTGGAATCAAAATGTGCAAGGCGGGTGGAGTGTAGGGATTGAGGCCGAATCGGACTCTCTCTTAGTTGTCGGCCGGGTCAACGGAGATTTTGAATGCAAAGAAGCATCGATGAGCAAATATATGCGGCCGATCAAGGATGAGATTGAGCCATTAAAACGATTTGTCCTCGACCAAGTACCAAGGTCGGAGAAAATCATCAGCGGATGCTCTCTCGAAATTAGCCGGCTCGGGCGGGTGATGTGCCAAGAACGATCTTTTGGGAAGTCAAACCCAAAAGAGCATCGACCAAGAGGAGATTATGTTTCTCGGCCGAGGGAATGTCCGGATGGGCCGATCATAGAATACAAGAAGACGGGGCGGTGCCTTCGGATCTGTAGAGGCCAAGTATGTGAAGGCCGGAGACAAGTGGTTTGAACTATGGGACGAGACACTTTACAAGAAGTCGTTCAGCCGGCCTCTGCTCGAGTGCGTCACCGAGAGAAGATGGTGGGAAATTACGAAAGAACTCCATCGAGGAGCTTGTGCCTCTCACATTGGGGGAAGAGCCTTGGCGAGAAGGCTTTAAGGACGGGGTACTCTTGGTTTACCTTAAAGGAGGATGCTTTAGTCTATGCAAAGAAGTGTGGCCGGTTATCGAAGCATGGAAATGTGCATTAGAAGCCGTCCGACTATTTGACCCCCGTCTTGTTCCCTACGCCTTTTTGCCGAATGGGGCATGGATATCCTAGGACCTTTCCCTGTGGCGTGGGCAAAAGAAGTTTGTGATTGTAGCGAGTGGACTATTTCACTAAATGGATAGAAAAGGCTGAAGCCATGCGAGGAATAACAACAAAGCGGCGTCAAGAGGCTTCATGCGGAAGAACATTATAACTCGATTTGGCATGCCTCGATCGATCGTCTATGATAATGGTCCACGGTTCGAAACGCCTAGGCTGAAAGAATGGTATCGGAAAAGAGAAATCAAAGCTCACTTTGCGGCGAGTCGCCCGCCTGTAAGCTAATGGGCGAGTCGAGTCCTTAACAAGATTCTATCAAATGGAATCAAGAAGAAGGTGGACAACGCCGAAGGGCGATGGGTTGAAGGCGCGGTGGTGTTATGGTCCATTAGAACAGCTGCTAAGAATTCTATAGGCGAGACGCCTTTCATGCTAGTCTATGGTGCGAGGCCGTCTTGCCCATTGAGATCGAGGAGCCCACCCTACGAGTCATGTTATACACGAGAGGAAGCCAAGCGGGCGCATTGCGTACGGCCTTGGACAAGTCCCGGAAGTCGGGGGCAATGCCTTGCTAAGAATGCAATTGTACAAGCTGCGTATGGCTCGGGAGTTTAACAAAGAGTTGTTAGGCGACCGCTAAAGGTGGGGATCTTGTTACGAGAAAGATGGAAGCGGTTGGACGAGCTAAAGAGTTGGGAAAACTAACACCAAATTGGGAAGGACCTTATCGATTGTCGGGGAGATACACGGTGGGACTTTTTCGTGCCAAGGTCTAGATGGAAGATCTATTCGGCGTACACGGAATTGAGGCGACTTAAAAAGAATTACCACGTCTAGCTCATATCTTCGTCGAATATAAGTAGGGTAATTTGTAGTTACTCCAAAGTGCCACGGCACATATTAGTAAGAAAAGAATTGTATACATGCATCTTGGCTTTCGGCCAAGCAAAATCCATATAATCTGATTCCCTCTTATCTTATCTTTTTGTTTATTTTCACCACGTTACTTCACTTTGGGGCATAAAATCGGTTACTCGTCTAAAAGTGACAATAACCTGGACAAAAATACAAAAAATAGCGAAGCGTCGAGAATTGCTCGCATTTACGCCGAACATCACTCCCTCAAAGAGACCGGCCAAATATATAATGCATATATGGCCGACAAATTGACAAAACCTCTAGTAAGAGTAACATCGAAATCTCGAGAGAAAGGTGGCCTAAAATAAGCCCTTAGTAAAGGATACTTACTTTCAAAAATACGGACTGACTAGGTAGTCCGGACCCTAGTAAGGGATCGCTACTTAATGACGAGTGTTGCTCCCTCGAGGAAGCCGGCTAAAACATTATTTGAACATGTATCTCACGCTCGTCCATCGACTTCGGCGAGGCTCGGCCAAGGGCGGCGCTCTCCTTCTTGGACTTAGGCTCCCCTTAATATACGATTGAGCTAAGCCCCGAACGGGGGGATAATAGAAGCCTATAGGACGAGCTAAGGAGAGCGGGTCGTCCAAAACCCGGGAGGACCTAGGCGATAGATGCCCTTGTGATGGTTTGATAGTGCGGGGACGAACGTTAGTAGCTCGAGTAAAGCGGCTAGAACGTGGCCAATTCCAGGACGAAGATGGCCCCGAAGGTGACCGTCCAAGTATGGACGTTCTCCTTCATTGGGTGACCCTCGTCCAAAAATTGGAGGCCAATTCCAGGCGAAGATGGCCCCGAAGGTGACCGTCCAAGTATGGACGTTCTCCTTCATTGGGTGACCCTCGTCCAGAAAATTGGAGGCCAATTCCAGGCGAAAGATGGCCCCCCGAAGGTGACCGGTCCAAGTATGGACGTTCTCCTTCATTGGGTGACCCTCGACCGAAAATTGGAGGCCAAGTCCGGACGAAGATGGCCCCGAAGGTGACCGTCCAAGTATGGACGTTCTCCTTCATTGGGTGACCCTCGTCCAAAAATTGGTAATCGTTCGGGCCTAGGATGGCAATCCTCTCGTTTTGTGTTTGGCAAGCCGCCCCGAGACGAGCCTCTTTTGGTACTTGGATGCATATGCAATTATCAAAGGCTCTAAATATTGTAGACCGAATCCAATAATATCGGGGCCCGAGTCACATTTTTACTTGTGCATTTCGGACGAGAATTTTGTAATTTTCGGGAAAAGCGGATCGTCAGATAGTTCGGGACGGGTCGATTCTTGTGCTTCGTAAAATTATTGAAAAGTTACGATCGTCTAAAGCCAAGCACACTGTTTGCTCTCAAAGTAAGCATACGTGTTAGGCGTCCAACGATCATGACGAAGGTAATATTATACTTAGTCGAAATTAGAATTCAGAAAGATAAAAGGCGGGCGATTGGCAAAAATTCTCTTTCATATATGATTGGTAAAAAATTACAACTTAAGAGTTGAAGAGTTAAAGATACGGCGATGAGCAAGCCGAGAAACATGAAAATAAACCTAAGCTTAGGCTTCGTCTTGAGGCGGGTTTCTTGGTAGTCTTACAGGGTCTCCACCTCGGCGGCGGCCTCGTCGTCGACTCCTCGAACTCCGGAGGTTCCTCGGCGCATACCATAGCCCGATGGACGCTCTCTTGATACTCCGGGCGACCGAGCGAAGGCGGGGACCTCGGTAGCATCCCAAGGCTTTGGCGACCCGAGTCCTTGGCCGTTCAGACGACTTGTTTCGACCGCTTCCTTGGCATCGTCGAAGGCCTTGGCCGCCTCCACTTTCCCGGACGGGCGGTCTTTGCCCTTAGGAGAATGTTCTCTCTTCTCGGCTCGGCGCGGCAATAAGAGCGACATCCCTTTCGCTTTCAATTCGGCGAGAGGCGTCCATGATCATCTTTAGACGATCTGCTCCGGTATATAACTGGTTGATTTTAACAAGATGATTCTTGTTCTCGGACTCCAGGAGTGCCGATCTTTTCTCCGAGGCCTCCGGCGGCGCGATGAAGGGTGTTAACCATCTCGATGTCGTGAATGGCTTTGTCCCCTGCCGTTGTAGCTTGGTGGGCCGAGGTGCTTATTTTCCTTTCTAAGCTCCCTCGCCCAATCTTCGATTAGCATCTTTGCCCGAGCCGGAAGGCTGGGGCAAGGAAAACAAGTCGAAGTTATTAGACGATTTGCAAAGTGAAAATTTGTACAAGTATAAAACAAAACCGGCGTAAAAAGTAATACCTCGGCGATTTGGGACATGTAGCCCACATGCCCGGCGAAGCCCCCCTTAATCCTTTGATATAGGATTCGGGGTAGCACTTGAAGAGCTCTGTTTGAGACGCTCTTTCTCCGGCCTATGACATTTTGGCGAAGCCGGAAGACTCCTCGTCCGAATCGACAAGGGGGAGGAGTTGGGGGGAATAGCGGGGCCTTTGCCCTTATGCGAAAGAGGGGAGAGTCGGTAATTTTGATAGGAAAGACGGCGGCTTGTCTATTGGACGGACTCATGGACCGTCCACCGACCCGCATCGTCCTAACCATATTGGGGTAATACGACTCACTTGGGACGAAAGCGTCTTTGTCCCTAACGGACTAAAGGCATCTGTGGCACCGGCTTAGCCCTAAGGCCGCCGGACCACAGGTAGTTCTCGGCGGCGGCCCCGGGTTCTAGTGCGGCCAAAGCCAAGGCGGACTCTAGGTTGACCTCGGCGAGTCGGCGGCAAGCGGCCCGAGTGGAGCAGTTGCATGGGCGTCCTTTCCTCCTCGGCCGGAGCGACCGTCGAAGGCCCCCTTTTAAGAGCCTTGGCTTGTGGGGGAGCCATACTTTTCTCCCCGTTCTCGGCGGCGGGAGCCGCCTTATCCGCCTTCTTCCTTGTAAAGCCCTTGGGCTTCTTTCTTTGAAAGGCTCGGTCGGCGCGATAGTTGGCCTCTTCTTGGATGAGGACGACTTCCCAGTGGAAGTTTGTTAGTAGGAGCATTTTACGCAAAAGTAAAGGCATCGAGATCGATCGTCCAAAAAAAAAAAAAAAATATAACTACTATTGCAAAAATCCAGGGCAGTATGTCCCCGAGAAGGTGCCAGTCCAAGTATGGACGTTCTTCTATGGGCGACTCTCGCCCCAAAGTGGATGCAAAAATCCGGGCGAGTACGGTCCCAAAGAGGTGACCGTCCAGTACGGACGATCTCTTTCCTTGGCTAACCTTCGTCCAAGATTTGGTGCAAAACTCTTGGACGAGCATGGCCAGAAGGTGAACGTCCGAGTACGAGCGTTCTCCTTCTTTGGGTGACTCTCGTCCAAGAATTGGACACCGACTCTGGGCGAGCATGGCCCCAGAAGGTGGCCGGGTCCAAGTACGGGCGTTCTCCTTCTTTGGGTGACTCTCGTCAAGAATTGGACACTAACTCTGGACGAGCATGGCCCCGAAGGTGGCCCGTCAAGTACGGGCGTTCTCCTTCCTTGGGTGACTCTCGTCCGAAGTTGGACACCGATTCTTGGACGAGCAAGACCAAGAAGGTGACCGGTCCAAGTACGGGCGTTCTCCTTCTTTGGGTGACTCTCGTCCAAGAATTGGATACCAATTCTTGGACGAGCATGGTCCCCAAAAGAGGTGACCGTCCAAGTACGGGCGTTCTCCTTCTTTGGGTGACTCTCGTCGGATTGGACACCGACTCTTAGGCGAGCTAGACCCCGAAGAGGTGACCGTCCAAGTACGGGCCGATCTCCTTCTTTGTGTGATCTCGTCCAAGAGTGGACACCAATTCTTGGACGAGCGTGGGCCCAAGGAGGTGACCGTCCAAGTCAGGCATTTCTCCCTTCTTGGGGTGACCCACGTCCAGAGTTGGATGCCAATTAGGACGAGCTCATATGGTCCTCGTCAAAAAAAAAAAAAAAAAAAATTACCAATGTTTCCGCCCTTTTTTTTCGGCGCTACTCTTTGCATACTCCTTCCCACGGATTATACGTAAATTGGGACATCTTGATTTCCCAGTCCAAGATGGTTTGAGGCGTTGTGCGGCCGAGTGCGAAAATACAAAAAAAAAAAAAAATGTGTGTTCGTCATATGAGTTATGGACGAAGAGTTTTACTTGGATGATTTTAAATATACCTTTATCCTCGGCCACCGCCATGGCCGCGACCGAAGTCGTCTTGGTAAAACATTTCCTTAAAGGGTATCCGAGTTAGACGGTCCCTTAAAAGATCGTTGGCGGAAGTGCAGGTACTCCTTCACTCTGAAGTACTCCACCACCTCCTCGTCAAAGTCGTCCTCCGACTCCGGCCAAGGCCGCTTCCGTCCGGTATTAGTGACGGATCTATTATAATATACGTAGCTCTACGTGACATAGTCAGCTTGGACGCCGTAAAAAAGATGAAATCGGCTTTCCAATCGTGCATCTTTGACGATTTCCCCCAAGTTGTCATGAAGCACAGGCGGCTGCGAATCTTTGAGCCGTACTCCGTCCACGGCCCAGTACCTTAGACGCATAATGGATATGGGTAAAGGCTTGAAGGGAAAGGGCTAGGCCGCGTAGCTCGCGAGACGGCAATAAACGTCGGGATGTTGAGCCAAGCGTTTGGTGCCCGGTGGTTATGGCCGATGTGGTAGTCTTTGCGGCACTTGTTCTCTGAAGTCGTGAAGAGGAAACCTCGATCCGGCATCTAAGGCCGGTTTATAGACGGCGAAATGGCTCACGGGAGCACTCGAGATCGTCGCGTCGTTATTAGGAATGACAAAGGAGAAGCCCGGCATGGGCATGAAAGAACGACAATAAATTAGGGTGCGGTCCTAGTTTCTCTAACCACTTACGGTTAACTAAAATGAAGCCGGGATCGGAAAGGGGACCTAAACGTCTTCTAATCTCGACGGGGTGGTAGAGGCCTCGTCGATTCTTCGGCGGCCTCGGGATCGCTACCATTATTACCTTTGCCGATCTCCTCCGTATCGGCGTCCCGGCCGAAATCTTGGTCTCGGTTTTTATTTCGAAGTTTACTGCATCATGGTCGAAAGGAGGCTGTCCAAAGGCGAGACCTTTGGACCTCTCTTGCCTCATCGGCACTCGTCCGATTGATTCCTCCATATCAGAGCTATTTGATGGAATTATTGCTTTTCGTCTTAGACGGGCCGTTTGCTTGACGCGCGCCAGTTACCTGCACGAGGTAAAGGCGGGTCGTCGACTTTCTCGGCCAAAACTATGAAAAAATATGTACTCGGCCGAGAAGAGGCCCGACTCTAGAATGTCTGAAGAGAGAAGTATCGGTTCTAGGGTCGAGACAAGCTCTTGGTCGGCTAGGATTATTTGACGAAGATGATTCCATTTTATTGATTTTCTAAGAAAAAATAAAGAATAAAGAAGAATAAAAGGATCGAAGAAACGATACACTGTTAAGAACGTGCAGGAAATTCGGTGAAGGATCTTTGAAAATTTGGACGATCTCTCTCTCTCTCTAGAAAATTGCGGAGCTTCTCTCTCTAGAAAAATTTGTTCGGGGTGTTAAATGATTGAATGTTTTCACACCAAGGATATTTATAGAGGAATAAGAAACTGCTTGTGGCCCGGTCAAGAATGACCGAAAAGAGAATCCCACGGTCCTAATATGGCCGGTATAACACTGAGGAAGGCGCGCCACTTCATTTCAAATTAAACTACCTTGAGTGTAAAAGGGCCTTAGGGTCGGATGGGCCAACGGTAAAAGCCCTTTTAGGGGCAAATGTTGTAGTCTAACATCGATGGCTCTCTTTGAGACACTTGGGCTCATCGAGCCGTACACGTGTCACCTTAGTAAAAGAAGAGAAAAGCCTTGAATCTACGGGCTACACTCGGGTGAGTTAAAAGGATCAAATTCGGCCTGACGGTCGAGCCGGTAGTGCCGAATGGCTGAAGGAGAGTGGTTAATAGACATCCCACGGTCATTGTATGCCACGTGTCATGATCGATTCCTCGGCCAATCGGGAGGCCACTATTGTAGGTCGGTTTTAAGGTTAGGTTTGTTGTCAACTTGCTATCACTATAAATACCCCTGAAATCGGGAGAAAACACATTCAATGCAAACGGTGAAAAAGTTACTACGATAAAATTCTCTCTCACTTTCTCTTTCTATCTCTACTTTCTCTTACTACTCGATAGCGACTTAAGCATCGGAGGGGGAACCACCACCCAAACCTCCGGGGTGGGTCCCTTTGTGCGGAGGTTCGGGAGCAAAGCCAAGGCTAAGGATTAAGCTAATTCGGGCATTGTTGCACAAGTCTCCATCGAAGAACACTTCGAGATACTACTTTACTTGCTCGACAAGGGAAGCTAATCCTCCGACTTACTTGTTGGACAAGTGGATAAAGCGATTAGCATTCAACAACTTTTACTTTACTTACTTTCCTTATTAGCATTATTTTTTTCAAACTCAAATGCGTGAAAGGATCTCGTTTACTATTTGTTGTTTCTTGTTTAAATATTTCTTGCTTTCTCATTTCATAGAAAAATTTTGGTTGTTTTCATTACTTCTTATTTAATTCTCTGATTTTGACTGATCTGTTTTATATTCTTTGAAAATGAAATTTATATACTCGGTTTAAATTTTAAACTTGTTTGAGTTGATACTAAGTCATAATGGGTTATTCCTTTGACTTGTATGTCAATTTGATATGTCTAAATTTTAAACTTGTTTGAGTTGATATTAAGTCGTAATGGGTGATTCCTTTGACTTGTATGTCAATTTGATAAGTCTAAATTTTAAACTTCGTTTGAGTTGATATTGAGTCATAGTGGGTGACTCCTGTGACTTGTATGTCAATTTGATAAGTTGACGCATTTTATCTGTTTTGATTTAATTTCCTTTTTGAGTTGACATTAAGTTTATATTGGGTGATTCCACTAAACTCTAATGTCGATTTGATAAGAAGGCTTTCAAATATTGTTTTGTTGATACTAGATTGCAATATGGGTGGTTCCATGCACATTTGTGTCGACTTAGCAAATTTTATAATTGTTGTTAATAATTTATTACTTTATGGCCTATTTATTATTAATGTTTCGTCGTTGTGAAATTTATTTTAAAGTTTTCAATTTCTTTTGCGAACTTTAATTTTCATATATATGTTTAGGAGGCGTACGCTCTTATAACATATGTCATGACTTGTGTTCGTAAGTGCTATTTTAATAAAGCAGCTAGCTACTCTTTATTAAAGTGTTCTTATCTCTTTAAGTGGAGTATAAACCCGTGTGGTTACCTCTATTTAAATTGATTTGGCTATTTATTTACGAACTTTTTTTTTCTTCTTCGTTTCTTTTCTAAAAATATTTAGGTATGGTCGGATTTATTCTTTTATAATTTTACGTAAATATTTATTCCTGCTTCTTTTACAAAATTACCTATAGTTTACTGTGCAAAAGTTTTTACCTTAAACTTTCTAATACTTGTCTTTGGTTCTTTCACATTTTATAAAATGATTGTTGTTACCGTGCTTCTTTACTATATAACTCTTTTAGTTTTCCAAGATAAAATATATATTATTTGAGTTATCAAATTTTATACCTGCAAAGTTGTTTAGTTAACTAAAATCCATCGATTTCTGTTTTCTTAATGTTCTTTATCTAGAGTATTTTCTTTTGTCTCTTGGTTGTTTTGAAGTTTCGAGGACGAAACTCTTTTAAGGGGGAGTGATTGTAACACCCCGTAATTTTCACTCTTTATTTTTGGTGTTTGTTTCCATTGAAATGATATTTTTCGTAAAAATAAAAAAATTTATTATTTAGATTAATTTGGAACGTGTTGTGAAAATGTGTATATATATTTATATGTTGTGATATATTTATATATATATTTATTTTAAGTTATTATTTATTTTAAAGGTTATATTAATTTCGTTATTTGTTTAGGCGTTTAGGATGCTGTTTTGTCGCGTAGCGTTTTTGTAACGTTGTTGTTGACTTGGGCCGAAATTTTTGTTTGGTTGTGGGCTTGGACAGCCGGCCAAGTGAAGGAGAAGGGAGCCTCCTCTTCTTTCTTTTCTTTTTATTTTTTTCCTTGTGACTCTTGGTAGTTTGTAACCCCCTTAGCCCCTAATCATTTCTCCTAAACCCTTCATTTTTCCTTGTCATAAAATTATGATTTTTAATAAGAGAAGTTCAGCATCATTGTCATTTAACCTTGCCGTTTTCAAGAAAAGAAAGAGAGAAAAAGGAAGAGGAAAAGAATAGAAAGGGTTGACCGGTTTTTTTCTGTCGTACCTTCACGAAAATAACCGTGGCGGGAGATCTAACTTAGTTGGATCGTCTTCAAATTTGGACGAACGTTTACAACATCTTGTTCTTAATCTGACCAGAGCGATTTGGAATCTGAGCTTTTTCTCAATGGGAATCATGGTTGGAACGGAAGCGGTGCGAAATGAGATTTTTCAATGTTTAAGAAAAACGCCTAGTGACTTGATGCTACAAATTATCGTTCGTTGTGCTTCGGGGTTAGAAGAGGAATTGGATTGTATGCGTAGCTCTTAACTATCTCCTTAGACTCAGCTCTCCTCCCGGCGTTCCAGGTAACTAAGTAGTTATCTTAGAACGATAGAGATTAAGTATTTTTCGGTATTAGATTATTACGCTAGGAATTATTTAAAATACTTTTTGAATTAAATTATTGACGAAATTTGACATGAATATACTTGATGCATGCTGTGTGATTACTGTAAAGAAAAATAATTTTCGTATGAGTTTTGGTATTTATTTGATTTAATTGGTGTTTTTGTGCGTTTTTGGCTAAATTGCATAATAATTATTAAAAGGATGTTAAAATTGATGTAATTATTTTTCTTAGATCATGTTGTATGCGTAGTATGTATTCCATGCCTTAGAATAATTGTTTCCTACTGTGTACTGGTTTATTTAATTGATATATCTATTTTTGCAATTCCGTTTCTGTCAGTATATAAATCATGAAAGATTATTTCTGGAGGCCGAAAAATTCATTTCTTTGTATAATATGTATTTACGTGAGTTTATGCATGTTGTGTAAATTTTTGGTAATTTTTGGGCGTTTATTTATATTTTTAGTTATTATATTGGCTTTATTGAGTAATCTGTATATTAACTTTTAAAATTACTTTTGGAGTCCTAAAATTATAAATAAAATTTTTACCATGTCAGTAGATCCATTAGGGTCATATGATAATTTTTTGTGATTTTACTGCTCAAACTTATTAGTTTAATAATTATTATGGTGTTTTTGTTGTGAAATTGAGGATACACTTTTAAATTATTTGAGGGCTTGTAAATCAGAAATAATTCATAATTTATTATATTCTGGGTTGCTGATTTTCAGTAGTATGCAGTACGTGTCATTGGGTAACCATATGTTTATGTTTGATTTATGAAAGAAAATGATTAATTGTTACTACTCTTTTAATGAATATGATTTAGAGTTAATTGGTGGTGTATTTTTGATTGAATTGTGGTTGCTGTAAAAACTATTCCACTATCATTGTTGATGCTTAGTGATGTTTAAAGTATTGTGGTTGGAGATATTTGTTGTAAATTTGTAAGTTACTACTTGAAGATTTTGAAAAATTACTTTTGATGAATTATGGGTATAAGGCCGGGTGGCATCCCTTTTGATGAATATATTTGAGATGATTGATACTTTGATGATATTTATGATTTTATTTTGAGATAAGGACATCCGTTGGGATAGATGTAGTCCCCGTGTGAAGAACATGCTAACCACCTGGTTTTTCGAACTAGGGATGTAAGTCCCAGGTTAATTGTTGTTAGCCAGTCAGGAGTTCGGGGAGTTAAGTGTTCTACCCTGCATCGGGAGTTGGCCATTCTTAGAGCACGGGCGGTGGGGGAACGTAAGCCCATGGGCGACACAGGAGATTACGATCGACAAACCTTAGGGAGTAAATTGCCGATTCAGCGTTCGGTTTACACGTCTCGAGTCACTTGTTTACCTATACTTTTATTTTTTTCTAAAGTACTCTTGAGATGATTTATTTATTTTTATCCAACTCATTTGTTGTTATTTATATTCATTTGCGTTATTTTGTGAGTTATATGGAATTGGATGCATATTGTAGTTAACTTGACTTAATTATTTCCTTTCTTATTAATCTATGTCGAATCTTACTTTGATTGCTCTTGTTACGGGAGAAGCTGGTAGTTACTCCCCAGGCGATCGTAGATATTTGTTGTATATTTTGCGGGTTTTGTTGATGGGGTTTTCTTTTGATTTTGGGCTCGGGTTTGAGTTGCGAGAAATAATCTATTAGGGGTTTAGTTCTAGACTTCTCTTTTTAGTTTGAGATAGTTTTCTGTTGCGATTTTTAATCTATAGTAATTAATTTACTTATAGTACTTACTTATGTTTATTTTTATCACTTAGTTATTTAAAACACTATTCTTGTAGTAGTGACATTCCCGTAAGACGATGTTTCCGCCATCGTCTATTAAATATATTATTATTTCTTTTCTTTTCACGCCTTTGAGATTCGGGGTGTTACAATATACTTGACAAATCAAGAAATTCGCCCATATACGCCTCCAATGGGCTGCAAAAAGCCGGCCCAACCGGCAAGCCCAGCCGAACCCGATTTGAAAATAGCGAGGGGTTGGGTTGAGTTTCAACCCGATTTGTTAAATGGGGTCGACTGAGACTTAGGCTGAAAGATAAGACGGATCGGAGTTCGGGTCGAAAATTTCTAACTGAAAATGACTCGAAGCTTGACTGATTTTAAATGGGTCAAAATCGGGTCGAGGTCGACCCGCATAACCCGGCCCAAATAATTAGATATTATAAAAAACCAAAGGTTTACATCTTTATCCATCCCAAAAAGAAAACAATCGTCCCAAAAGATGAGTCTTAAAAGTTATGCGGCTAACCCTTAGACTTCTAAGTTCTAACGCCGCTCCCGCGCTCTCAGGTTTCTCCTTTACTTTCGCCTCTGCGGCTCTCTTGTTTGCTGTTTCACTCGCTTACTCTCAATCTATCTTCTTCGCTACTCTTCTTCAACATCGAGGTATTTTTCTAGTTTTTATTGCTCTTTTTAGGCTTTCTTTCTTCACTTCTTGACTCTCGATTTTCGTATTTCTTTATTAATTTGCTTCTCCTTCCTCTTTCCTTCGAAATCGAGATATTCGTTGCTCTTCTTCAACATCGGGTATTTTCTTTGCTCTTTTAGCTTTTATTTGCCCATTTTTTCGTATTTCTTCTCAGATTTTCCATCTCTTTGCTGTTTGTATTTTATATTTTCGTATTTTGCCATTTATTTTCTCTTTATTTGTTTTCTACTTTATTTGCTCTTTCTTTGTTATTTGCTATTTCTTTCGTATTCTTTTTTACTATTTTTGTTTTCTATGTGTTTAATGTTACGTATTTCTTTTTCTATAATTTTGTTTTTAATTTGTATGCCTTATTCTTGTATTTTTTTTTCTATAATTTATTTTAAATTTGTTTGCCTGCTTCTTTTTAGTTTATTCATTTTATTTTCCGAACTTTGGCTTCGATTATCTCTGTTTGTGTTAGGTATTAACTTTGCTGATTTCTCAGCATAGGCTTGCCTCAAATATTTGGTCTTAGTTTCTCATATTAATTATTTCTTTTCTTTTTTTCGTTTCTAAATTGTGTTCCAGTTCGATGCTTTGTGCAATTGATTATCACTTTGAGTGACTTAAGTAAAATAGAGAAACAATGATAAGTATGTGGGGAAAGTAGAAATTGTAATATGTAAATTCCGGCTTCGGGCACACTACCAAGGTACATGTATACATTCCTAATTCTCTTTTGTGTCGTGGCACTTTTTTTGACTACAAACTACTAGCATGGTTGCATATTGATTTGAATAAGACGTGGTACTTCTTGTAGTGTCCGGGTTCCAAGTGCGTTGTATTGGTCGTCCATCGATACCTTGGAGACGAAAGGTTCCACTTTTTACTTCTTGGATGATCGGATCAGACCTTCCTAATTTTGTTGTCAAATACCCACCTCTTTAGCTCGTCCTACGACTTTTGATCTTCTTAAGAACCAAATCCCCTACTTCCAATGGTCGTCGAGCAACTCTCTTGTTAAAATCCCGAGCCATCCGTTACTTCTCTAATGCATTTTTAATAGTGCGTTGCCCTTACCTCACAATGGGGGCCGATCTAAGGCGGTGCTAAGGCGGCTCGATTGGCCTCTTCTTATGTACATCACCTGACTCTTGGGAATTACCGCTCTTCAAGCTCTCACTAGGCGGGCGGCCTCGGTTCCATGGGATTAACATGAAAGTTTTCCTCGCCTGTAGAAGTTCTTACCGTGTTCCCTGATTGATCATATACCAATTGTAGTTCTTCAACCCATAATCCCTTGGCATTTTTCAGCTTCCTTTTTAGTGCCGTTTGACAAGATCTTGTTCAAAGACTCTACTTGCTCATTAGCCAGGCGTGGGCTACTCGCAAGAAATGAGTTTTAATCTCTTCTCGCGGCCAATCTTTTAGCTTTGGCGTTTCAAATTGTGGACCATTGTCGAAAACAATTGATTGCGGCATGCCAAACATGGTTATGATGTTCTTCCAAATAAAGCTCTTGAAATCGCTCAGAAGTTATGCCTCGCACCGCCTCTCATTCTACCCACTTAGTAAAGTAGTCCACAACCATAATTACAAAATTCTTTTGCCCAACGGCCACGGGGGGAAGGGTCCCAAAATGTCCATGCCCCATTTGGCAAAAGGAAGTGGGAACAAGATGGGAGTTAGATAATTGGACGGCTTCCGGTGCAAGATTTTCATGCTTCCGACAACTATCACATATCTTTGCATAAGCAAGAGCATCTTCTTTTAAGGTAGGCCAATAGTACCTAGTTCTTAAGGCCTTCTCTCCTAGGCTCAAACCCCAATATGAGATGCACATGGTCCTTCATGAAGTTCCTTCAACACTTCTAGTCCACTCTCCCTAGTAATACACTTCAAAAGAGGACGATTGAACGACTTCTTGTACAGGGGCTTCATCCCATAGCTCAAACCATTTGTCCCCGGGCCTTGACATACTTAGCCTCCATGAGAATCCGAAGGTAAGTGGCCTGTTTTCTTGAAGTTTATGATAGGCTCCATCCATATTGTTTCATCGGCTAAGAAACAGGACTTGTTCTTGATCAATACTCTTCTTAGGCTTGACTTCCCAAGACATTGTGCTTGGTACATCACATGCTCAACTAGCCGCCTTTGAGAAGCATCAACCTGGTGATTTTCGATCTTGGTACTTGTTCTAGCACAAAGCGCTTTAAAGGGCTCAATCTCATCTTTGATCGACGCATGTATTTGCTCACTAATGCTTCCTTGCATTCATAATCTCCATTGACTTGGGCGACTACTAGAGAGAGTCCGATTTGGCCTTAATCTCTAAAGCCCCGGCCGCTTTTGCACATCTTGATCCCGGCCCAGCGGGGCCTCATACTCGGGCTTCATTGTTGGACGCCTGGGACCCGGAACCGTAACGCATATTCAAACTTATCTCCTTCCGGAGACTAACAAATGATTCTGCCCCACATCTATTGACGGTCGACGATCCATCTACCTGAGCGTCCAGTGCTTCCTACCTTCAGTCGAATTAGCTATTAGATCTATAGTTGGTCGAGTAAGCTCAACTATAAAATCCGCTAAGGCTTGACCCTTGATTGCTTTCCTGGGTTCAAAAGTTATGCCAAACATGTTCAACTCGACGGCCCACTTTAACATTCGTCCAATGAGCCTCCATTTTTTGCAAAACTTGTTTCAATGGTTGGTTGGTATAGACTAGTATCTTTGTGAGCCAAGAAATAAGGTCTCAACTTCCGGCTGGCCATTACTAGTGCTAATCAAAACTTCTCGACCGAAGTGTATCTACATTCTACGTCTTTGAGCACATGACTTACAAAGTATATTGGTATTTGCACTGCCTCTTTCTCGGCTAGTAGGACACCACTTACAGCCTAAGGAGATACAACTAAGTATACAAACAATTTCTCCCCCTCGGCTGGACTGACCAACCTAGGTAAGTGACGAAGATGGTTTTTGACCTGTTGAAGCGCTTGCTCTACTTCATTTGCCCACTCAAACATGGATTTCTTCTTGATTGTAGCAAAAAAGTGATGACACTTATCACCCGACTTAGAAAGGAAATGACCAAGAGCCACCAGGCGGCCGTCCGAGCTGCATTTCCTTATTCTCGGCCGGTAATTTCATATCCAATATGGCTTGAATTTTTTCGGGATTGGACTTTATTCCCGGTGATCTACAAGAAACCCCAAGAACTTCCCGGCCAGAACTCCAAAAACACAATTTTTGGGATTCAACTTTAGCTTAAACTTCCTGAGAGTCTCAAAGGTCTCGAGAAGATCACCAACATGGTCTTTTTCTTGCTGACTCTTTACTATCATATCATCTATGTAGGCTTCCATGTTCCTACCTAATTGTGGCTGGAATACTGTATTAATCAACCTTTAGAAGGTGGTCGGCACATTCCTGAGGCTAAAAGGCATTATCGGCCCGGCCATACAATCCTTTTTGTGTTACGAATGACATGTTGCCCACGATCGGCCGGCGAGATGGGAATTTGATGGAACCCGGGGTAAGGCGTCCATGAAGCTTAACAAAGCATGGCCAGTAGTTGAATCAACCAGCCAATCCAACTTAGGCAAAGGAAAACTGTCCTTGGGACAAGCCTTGTTGAGATCAGTGTAGTCCACACACATTCTCCATGTGCCATTGGGCTTTAGCACCATGACCACATTGACTATCCATATATCCTCTGGGGCCTCAACAAGCTCCGGACGCTCAAATGCCAAACCCATGATGGCCATCACTTCTTCAGACGAGTGAGGTTCTTCTTTGACGGGCACATACTTTCTTTTCTTGCTGGGAAGGGTTTCGGACGTTCTCCTTGAGGGAGCAACTGCGTTTGAGAATTTTCAATGGTAAGTCGTTTTCCCTTCAACCAACGGCCTTCGTCCGGTCTCGCTTGTCCACTTTCCAAGACGATGGCTTCAAAGTAGTTAGATAACACTCCATATAGGGATCCAATCGTCCTCCGTCACATTCAAATTTCATGAGCATAAGATGAGTAACTATTATTGCTTTAACATGGTTCGTAGTTGGTCGTCCGAGAATAACGTTGTAGGTTCGTTAAGTCTCTAAAGACTAGAAGCTTGATAAACAAAGTCCGGGAGACATCCTTCTCTCCTACTCGGGGCGGAGAACCGTCCCCATGGGATGGATAATTCTGCCCCAAACCCAATGATTGGGTGGTGGACAGGGACCAAGTTCTTCTCATCAAACTTTAATCTAGACAAGCAATTTGCACTGATGATGTCCGTCGAACTTCCAGTATCAATTAAAATTCTTCTTACTCTGAAGTTTGCTATCTTCATTTCCACAACTAGGGGGTGACATTGGGAAAACTAGGTTATTACTAGTCTCCTAAAGTCAAACAAAACCTAACTAGACCACTAAACTAAGTAAAGTGACAAGTAAGGGTCATTCTTCTACAAGCACTAAGGAGCACCAATATGTGTTAATTTAACAATAAGCTAGGCCGAACAAATTGTCATGTTTCGGTTAAACTAAGGGTATAAACTATTGAAATAAAATTAGGAAAAGTACTAGGAATCGGAAAACACCTCAATCATAGTTCACATCCAACAACCAAGTAGAAGTAAGGAGGTTGACATGTATTGGAGATATGCAAAGGGAAATAAACAAACCTAAACACCTCTAAAATCGTTGTTAGGAGTTTAGAGTCCTAATTATCGCAACAAAATCTATATTTCAAGATGTTATCACCTAACTAGGCCAAGTTAGGAATTGAAATCAAACCCAAGTTAATACCAATCAATAAGTGATGTGTACCAACTAATCAATAAATCATGAAGGTTAACCACATAAAAGTAAACCATTAAATGGGCAACAACAGGATCAAAAGGTGATGGAGCTCACATCAACTAAGTCACCAATCAACATCAAAGATTGAAATTGCACAAATCCCAAGCATAACCAACCCAATAAACTCTACTCATAAAAATAGGATGCAAACAATGATGAGGCTACTCCGAATCCTAGTTAATGAACTACTCACTACCCATTATACAACTAAACATCCTAAACATGGAAAAGCTAGCAATAAATCACCAATCTAAAAGTAGCAAAAACCAAAAAACCAAGACTTTAAAGCAAAAACAAAACAAAATCTAGAGAGCAAATAAAAAGAAACTAGTAAAAGATGGAAACTTTAATCTAGATTAACTATTAAACATTAAAATAAAGCAATAAAAGAGGAGAGAAGGTATGAAATGCTCGTTGATAAATTGTTGAATCTTTAAATCCAAGTTGTCACCCTTGAATCTCCAAACTTCAATCTCTCTTTGAGTTTTCTCACTTTTCCCCTAAACTAAGCTATGGAGGCTAATCCTCCCTAAAACCCTAACTATTTCTAAAACTAAAAGAGGTGAATAAAATAAAACTTGGCTAAAAAAAAACTTCTAAACCTTATGGGTTAAGGGTATTTATATTACTCCTAAGAATAAAAAAAGAAAAAGAAAAAGAAGTAGAAAATATAAATAGGTAAAGGGTGGTAAAAGAAAAAGGAAAACAAAACAAAATGAAAAGTTGAAGGTAGAGATTGTTGCGGGTGCAGCGGAGTAAAGTAAACAAGGGTTTTGAAAGAAAAAAAAAAGGAAAAAAAGAAACAGGGCTGAAAAGAAAAAAAAAAAAGGAAAAAATGAAATGAAAAGTTTAAAACAAAAACAATCAAACCCTCCTTCCTTCTTCTCGTCTTCTTCGGCTATATATTTTCAAGGGCGAAGTTCCCTCGCCTTCGCCGCATCATCACCAATCAACACCAACATGTAATCGGAGGGTGGATCTTGCTTCATCATCATTAATCGCGACGCTCGGCAAATCTTCGCCGTCGATGTAAAAACCAATTTCTTTTTGCTCTTCTCCTTTACAATATCAACCAAAGCATGGATTTTTCTTCAATTAATCACGGTCGTTGGTTCATTTAATGAAATTTGTAGCACGTTTTTCTTCTTCGTCGGGCGGGAACCTCCCCCTCTTGGCAGCCCAGGCGGTGAGTAGCAAAAAGCGGTGGCGAGCGGGTGGGCTGCTACCTTGGGCGATGACCACCATTTTGGCGAGGGTGCGAAACTTGGAATGTCAAACGGCCGGGCGGGCGGGTAAAAAGATCGGGTGGGGCTGTGGAGCCTAGTCGGGCGGATTGTGGGCTGGTGTAGCAACTTGATTTCCTACACAAAAGGTCGAAAAGAAGAATAGAGGTAGGGGAGACAAATATATATGGTAATAGAGAAATAAACAACGCAAGAGGTAAAATTAGGGGGAAATAAACTAAAAAGAGAAATAAACTAAGCAAAAATAGCCTTAAACCTACCCTATGAGTGAGAGAAATCTCACTCATCAACTTCGCCCAAACTTGACTTTTACTATGAGAAAACCATGATTGTAGGATTAGAATTATTGAGCAAATGGTCTAGAGTCTCAATGTTTAAGACATAATGACATTCATCATTACTAGGAAAACTCCACTTATAAATTTTTCGAGCTCCCACACAAACTTTTCAACTAACCCACTTTTCTCAAGGACACGTGGTAATTACCACTTATTGACTTTTTTTTTGAATTTTTGTTTGTTTTCATGGATTTTAATAGGCTTATTATGCCTTGTGGGCTCATTGGCTCCACTTATTGGACTCTAGACTTAAACACCTTTTTTTCCAATTGAATTAATTCTTAGCATATCTTGTTCGGAGGTAAAAATTTGTGCACCAAAGAATATTTTAAGACCCAACTAAGGTCACTACAATTTCCAAAAGAGAATTAATTCGACTATTTTCAACACAAAGTTTGACAACATTTAGAATCATAGAATGCCTTTTCAAGTAGAAAATCAAGCAACAAAGATTAATCGATCCCTAATCTCCCTAAATTACACATACAAGCATCAAAGAAAATACCTATACTCATCTACCAAATGACTAATGCAAAGGAATCCACATAAATTACCATCAAGGATCTTCCCTTGGACATGAAATCTTTTTACTTTTCTTATTCCTCATTTTTTTTGGATTTTCAATTTTTTCACTTTTTTTTTTGGTAACAAGAAAAGAAATTAAAGGAAAATGTTTTTAGATTTTGAAATTTGTAGCACGTTTTTCTTCTTTGTCGTGGCAGAACCTCCCCTTTTCAGCAGCCTTGGCAAGTGAGCAGCAAATCGGGCGGGTGGCAGATCCCGGGTGGGCTGCTACCTTGGGCGATGACCACCATTTTGGCGAGGGGGGCAGAAACTTGGAATGCTAAACTGCTCGGGCGGGCAGGTCAAAACATCGGGGCGGGCGGATTGTGGGCCTGTGTAGCAACTTGATTTCCTACACAAAAAGGTCAAAAAGAAGAATAGAGGTAGGGGAGACAAACATATATGGCAACGGAAAAATAAACAACGCAAGAGGTAAAATTAGGGGGAAACAAACTAAAAAGGGAAATAAACTAAGCAAAAATAGCCTTAAACCTACCCTATGACTGAGATAAATCTCACTCATCAACTTCCCCCAAACTTAAACATTTGCTTGTCCTCAAGCAAAGCCCCAAGAGTAAAGAGAGGAAAGTGAATGGTAGAAAGAATATAGCAAGGCAAAAGATTATTAAAAAAACGCACACTAAAGAAAAATAAAACAAGAAAGCTATATACACTAACTCACTTTCGTAGGAATCACAATTGTTTTTAGCTTAAACATTAAGTTATTTAAACCTCAAAGTCGCCAATGAGGTCGAGTGATGCTCTCGTGAGGATTTCCAAAGAGACTTATCCACCAACTCTAATCAAGCACAAACATAGATAATAAGCCAAAGTCATCTATTCAACCATGGTTAACAAAGCAATGGATGATCTAAGCAAACTTTCAAAACACAACCATTATGATCAATATGTATCCATGACTTAGGAATATAGGGGATAGGCTAATCTAAGGTGTGAAATTGACACTATCGAAAGCTTCAAACATCCATTAGAGTTTACTGAGGCATTCAAGAGTCACAAATCGTTCTCAAATGGGTGAAGGTCCCAAGATCGATCCTAATTACCTATAGTGCACATGAACTCCCCCAAACTTAACTTTTACTATGAGAAAACCATGATTGTAGGATTAGAATGATTGAGCAAAGGGTCTACAGTCTCAATGTTTAAGCCATAATGACATTCATCATTACTAGGAAAACTCTATTTATTAACTTTTCG
The DNA here is from genome assembly GCA_947646795.1 of Beta lomatogona. Taxonomy (NCBI): domain Eukaryota; kingdom Viridiplantae; phylum Streptophyta; class Magnoliopsida; order Caryophyllales; family Amaranthaceae; genus Beta; species Beta lomatogona. Next base: position 64,802 of record CANSNZ010001498.1, read on the forward strand.
AGCTCCCACTCAAGCATTTCAACTAACCCACTTTTCTCAAGGACATGTGGTAATTACCACTTCTTGACTTTTTTTTTCCGATTTTTTTTTTTTGTTTTGATGGACTTTAATAGGCTTATTATGCCTTGTGGGCTCATTGGCTCCACTTATTGGACTCTAGACTTAAACACCTTTTTTTCCAATTGATTTAATTCTTAGCATATCTTGTTCGGAGGTAAAAGCTTGTGCACCAATAATATTTCAAGATCCAAATAAGGTCACTACAATTTCTAAAAGAGAAATTATTCGACTCTTTTCAACACAAAGTTTGACAACATTTAGAATTATAGAATGTCTTTTCAAGTAGAAAATCAAGCAACAAAGATTAATCGATCCCTAATCTCCCTAAATTACACATACAAGCATCAATGAAAATACCTATACTCATCTACCAAATGACTAATGCAAAGGAATCCACATAAATTACTATCAAGAATCTTTCCTTGGACATGATATGTTTCTACTTTTTTTATTCCTCATTCTTTTTGGATTTTCAATTTTTCACTTTTTTTTTTTTTTGGGAACAAGAAAATAAATGAAAGGAAAATGTTTTCAGATTTTGAAATTTGTACAACGTTTTTTCTTCTTCATCGAGGCATAACCTCCCCTCTTCGGCGACCGGGCAGGTGAGCAGCAAAACCGGGCAGGTGGCAGAGTCCGGGCGGGTGGCGAGCCCGGGCGGGCTGCTACCTTGGGCGATGACCACCATTTTGGCAAGGGGGTAGAAACTTGGAATGTCAAACAACCCGAGCGGGCGGAGTCAAAGGATCGGGCGGGTTGTCTCGTCTTTGCTTCTCTTTCCAAAAGAAGAATAGAGGTAGGGAGACAAATATAAATGGCAAGAGAGAAATAAACAACGCAAGAGGTTAAATTAGGGGGAAATAAACTAAATAAGGAAATAAACTAAGAAAAATAGCCTTAAACCTACCCTATGAGTGAGATAAATCTCACTCATCAACTTCCGCCAAACTTAAACATTTGCTTGTCCTCAAGCGAAGCCCCAAGAGTAATGAGAGGAAAGAGAATGGTAGAAAGAATATAGCAAAGCAAAAGATTATCAAAAGAATGGACACTAAAGAAAAAAAAAAAAAGAAAGCTATATACACTAACTCACTTTCGTAGGAATCACGATTGTTTTTAGCGTAAACAATAAGCATTTTAAACTTCAAAGTCGCCAATGAGGACGAGTGGTGCTCTCGTGACGATTTCCAAAGAGATTTAACCCACAACTCTAATCAAGCACAAACATAGATAATAAGCCAAAGTCATCTATTCAACCATGGTTCACAAAGCAATAGACGATCTAAGCAAACTTTCAAAACACAACCATTACGATCAATATGTATCCATGACATAGGAATATAGGGGATAGGCTAATCTAAGGTGTAAAATTGACACTATCGAAAGCTTCAAACATCAATTAGAGTTTACTAAGGCATTCAAGAGTCACAAATCGTTCTCAAATGGATGAAGGTCCCAAGATCGATCTAATCACCTATAGTGCACATGAACTCCCCTAAACTTGACTTTTGCTATGAGAAAACCATGATTGTAGGATTAGAAAGATTGAGCAAAGGGTCTAGAGTCTCAACGTTTAAGCCATAATGACATTCACCATTACTAGGAAAACTCTATTTATTAACTTTTCGAGCTCCTACTCAAACATGTCAACTAACCAACTTTTATCAAGGACATGTGGTAATTACCACTTCTTGACTCTTTTTTTCGATTTATTTTTGTTTTCATGGACTTAAATAGGCTTAGTAGGCCTTCGGGCTAATTGGCTCCACTTATTGGACTCTAGACTTAAACACCTTTTTTTCCAATTGATTTAATTCTTAGCGAGATCTTGTTCGGAGGTAATAACTTGTGCACCAAATAATATTTCAAGATCCAACTAAGGTCACTACAATTTCCAAAAGAGAATTAATTCGACTCTTTTCAATACAAAGTTTGACAACATTTAGAATCATAGAATGTCTTTTCAAGTTCAAAATCAAGCAACAAAGATTAATCGATCCCTAATCTCCCTAAATTACACATACAAGCATCAACGAAAATACCTATACTCATCTACCAAATGACTGATGCAAAGGAATCCACATAAATTACTATCAACAATTTTTCCTTGGACATGATATCTTTCTACTTTTCTTATTCCGCATTCTTTTCGGATTTTCAATTTTTCACTTTTTTTTTTTAGGAACAAGAAAAGAAATTAAAGGAAAACGTTTTTAGATTTTGAAATTTGTAGCACATTTTTCTTCTTCGTCGAGGCAGAACCCCCCCTCTTCAGCAGCCCGGGCAGGTGAACAGCAAAATCGGGCGGGTGGCAGAGCACGGGCGGGCTGCTACTTTGGGCGATGACCACCATTTTGGCAAGGGGAGCTGAAACTTGGAATGTCAAACAGCCCGAGCCGGCAGGTCAAAAGATCGGGCGGGATATGGAGCCCGGTCGGGCTGTCTCGTCTTTGCTTCTCTTTCCAAAAGAAGAATAGAGGTAAAAAACAAGAATAGAGGTAAGGGAGACAAATATAAATGGCAAGAGAGAAATAAACAACGCAATAGGTAAAATTAATGGGAAATAAGCTAGAGAAGGAAATAAACTAAGCAAAAATAGCCTTAAACCTACCCTATGAGTGAGATAAATCTCACTCATCAACTTCCCCCAAACTTAAACATTTGCTTGTCCTCAAGCAAAGCCCCAAGAGTAATGAGAGGAAAGAGAATGGTAGAAAGAATATAGCAAAGCAAAAGATTATTAAAAGAACGCACACTAAAGAAAAAAAAATAAGAAAGCTATATGCACTAACTCACTTTCGTAGGAATCACGATTGTTTTTAGCGTAAACAATAAGCTATTTAAACCTCAAAGTTGCCAATGAGGATGAGTGATGCTCTCGTGAGGATTTCCAAATAGACTTAACCGACAACTCTAATCAAGCACAAATATAGATAATAAGCCAAAGTCATCTATTCAACCATGGTTCACAAAGCAATGGATGATCTAAGCAAACTTTCAAAACACAACCATTATGAACAGTATGTATCCATGACTTAGGAATATAGGGGATAGGCTTATCTAAGGTGTAAAATTGACACTATCAAAAGCTTCAAACATCAATTAGAGTTTACTAAGGCATTCAAGAGTCACAAATCGTTCTCAAATGGATGAAGGTCCCAAGATCGATCCTAATCACCTATAGTGCACATGAACTCCCCCAAACTTGACTTTTGCTATGAGAAAACCATGATTGTAGGATTAGAATAATTAAGCAAAGGGTCTAGAGTCTCAATGTTTAAGCCATAATGACATTCATCATTACTAGAAAAACTCTATTTATTAACTTTTCGAGCTACCACTCAAACATTTCAACTAACCCACTTTTCTCAAGGACATGTTGTAGTTACCACTTCTTGAGTTTTTTTCCATTTTTTTTTGTTTTCATGGACTTTAATAGGCTTATTATGCCTTGTGGGCTCAATGGCTCCACTTATTGGACTCTAGACTTAAACACCTTTTTTTCCAATTGATTTAATTCTTAGCATATCTTGTTCGAAGGTAAAAAAATGTGCACCAAATAATATTTCAAGATCCAACTAAGGTCACTACAATTTCCAAAAGAGAACTAATTCGACTCTTTTCAACACAAACTTTGACAACATTTAGAATCATAGAATGTCTTTTCAAGTAGAAAATCAAGCAACAAAGATTAATCGATCCCTAATCTCCCTAAATTACACATACAAGCATCAACGAAAATACCTATACTCATCTACCAAATGACTAATGCAAAGGAATCCACATAAATTACCATCAAGAATCTTTCCTTGGACATGATATCTTTCTACTTTTCTTACTCCTCATTCTTTTTGGATTTTCAATTTTTCACTTTCTTTTTTTGGGAACAAGAAAAGAAATTAAAGGAAAAAGTTTTTAGATTTTGAAATTTGTAGCACGTTTTTCTTCATCATCGAGGCAGAATCTCCCCTCTTCAGCAGCTCGGGTAGGTGAGCAGCAAAATCGGGCGGGTGGCAGAGCCCGGGCGGGTTTTTTACCTTGGGCGATGACCACCATTTTGGCAAGGGAGGCAGAAACTTAGAATGTCAAACAGCCCGAGCGGGCAGGTCAAAAGATCAGGCGGGCTATGGAGCCCGAGCGGGCTGTCTCGTTTTTGCTCCTCTTTCCAAAAGAAGAATAGAGGTCAAAAAGAAGAATAGAGGTAGGGGAGACAAATATAAATGGCAAGAGAGAAATAAACAACGCAAGAGGTAAAATTAGGGGGAAATAAACTAAGCAAAAATAGCCTTAAACCTACCCTATGAGTGAGATAAATCTCACTTATCAACTTCCCCCAAACTTAAACATTTGCTTGTCCTCAAGCAAAGCCCCAAGAGTAATGAGAGGAAAGAGAATGGTAGAAAGAATATAGCAAAGCAAAAGATTATTAAAAGAACGCACACTAAAGAAAAAAAAAATAAGAAGGCTATATACACTAACTCACTTTCCTAGGTATCACGATTGTTTTTAGCGTAAACAATAAGCTATTTAAACCTCAAAGTCGCCAATGAGGATGAGTGATGCTCTCGTGAGGATTTCCAAAGAGACTTAACCCACAACTCTAATCAAGCACAAACATAGATAATAACCCAATGTCATCTATTCAACCATGGTTCACAAAGCAATGGGCGATCTAAGCAAACTTTCAAAACACAACCATTATGATTAATATCTGTCCATGACTTAGGAATATAGGGGATATGCTAATCTAAGGTGTAAAATTGACACTATCGAAAGCTTCAAACATCAATTAGAGTTCACTAAGGCATTCAAGAGTCACAAATCGTTCTCAAATGAATGAAGGTCCCAAGATCGATCCTAATCACCTATAGTGCACATGAACTCCCCCAAACTTGACTTTTGCTATGAGAAAACCATGATTGTAGGATTAGAATGATTGAGCAAAGGGTCTAGAGTCTCAATGTTTAAGCCATAATGACATTCATCATTACTAGAAAAACTCTATTTATTAACTTTTCGCGCTACCACTCAAACATTTCAACTAACCCACTTTTCCCAAGGACAGGTTGTAATTACCACTTCTTGACTTTTTTTTCCATTTTTTTTTGTTTTCATGGACTTTAATAGGCTTATTATGCCTTGTGGGCTCATTGGCTCCACTTATTGGACTCTAGACTTAAACACCATTTTTTCCAATTGATTTAATTCTTAGCATATCTTGTTCGAAGGTAAAAAAATGTGCACCAAATAATATTTCAAGATCCAACTAAGGTCACTACAATTTCCAAAAGAGAATTAATTCGACTCTTTTCAACACAAACTTTGACAACATTTAGAATCATAGAATGTCTTTTCAAGTAGAAAATCAAGCAACAAAGATTAATCGATCCCTAATCTCCCTAAATTACACATACAAGCATCAACGAAAATACCTACACTCATCTACCAAATGACTAATGCAAAGGAATCCACATAAATTACCATCAAGAATCTTTCCTTGGACATGATATCTTTCTACTTTTCTTACTCCTCATTCTTTTTGGATTTTCAATCTTTCACTTTCTTTTTTTGGGAACAAGAAAAGAAATAAAAGGAAAAAGTTTTTAGATTTTGAAATTTGTAGCACGTTTTTATTCTTCGTCGAGGCAGAACCTCCCCTCTTCAGCAGCCCGGGCAGGTGAGCAGCAAAATCGGGCGGTTGGCAGAGCCCGGGAGGGCTGCTACCTTGGGCTATGACCACCATTTTGGCAAGGGAGGCAGAAACTTAGAATGTCAAACAGCCCGAGCGGGCAGGTCAAAGATCGGGCGGGCTATGGCGCCCGGGGCAGGCTGTCTCGTCTTTGCTCCCTCTTTCCAAAAGAATAATAGAGGTCAAAAAAGAAGAATAGAGGTAGGGGAGACAAATATAAATGGCAAGAGAGAAATAAACAACGCAAGAGGTAAAATTAGGGGGAAATAAACTATGCAAAAATAGCCTTAAACCTACCCTATGAGTGAGATAAATCTCACTTATCAACTTCCCCCAAACTTAAACATTTGCTTGTCCTCAAGCAAAGCCCCAAGAGTAATGAGAGGAAAGAGAATGGTAGAAAGAATATAGCAAAGCAAAAGATTATTAAAAGAACACACACTAAAGAAAAAAAAAAAGAAGGCTATATACGCTAACTCACTTTCGTAGGAATCACGATTGTTTTTAGCGTAAACAATAAGCTATTTAAACCTCAAAGTCGCCAATGAGGATGAGTGATGCTCTCGTGAGGATTTCCAAAGAGACTTAACCCACAACTCTAATCAAGCACAAACATAGATAATAACCCAAAGTCATCTATTCAACCATGGTTCACAAAGCAATGGACGATCTAAGCAAACTTTCAAAACACAACCATTATGATTAATATATATCCATGACTTAGGAATATAGGGGATAGGCTAATCTAAGGTGTAAAATTGACACTATCGAAAGCTTCAAACATCAATTAGAGTTTACTAAGGCATTCAAGAGTCACAAATCGTTCTCAAATGGATGAAGGTCCCAAGATCGATCCTAATCATCTATAGTGCACATGAACTCCCCCAAACTTGACTTTTGCTATGAGAAAACCATGATTGTAAGATTAGAATGATTGAGCAAAGGGTCTAGAGTCTCAATGTTTAAGCCATAATGACATTCATCATTACTGGAAAAACTCTATTTATTAACTTTGCGAGCTACCACTCAAACATTTCAACTAACCCACTTTTCCCAAGGACAGGTTGTAATTACCACTTCTTGACTTTTTTTTTCCATTTTTTTTGTTTTCATGGACTTTAATAGGCTTATTATGCCTTGTGGGCTCATTAGCTCCATTTATTGGACTCTAGACTTAAACACCTTTTTTTCCAATTGATTTAATTCTTAGCATATCTTGTTCGAAGGTAAAAAAATGTGCACCAAAGAATATTTCAAGATCCAACTAAGGTCACTACAATTTCCAAAAGATAATTAATTCAACTCTTTTCAACACAAAGTTTGACAACATTTAGAATCATAGAATGCCTTTTCAAGTAGAAAATCAAGCAACAAAGATTAGTCGATCCCTAAACTCCCCAAATTACACATACAAGCATCAACGAAAATACCTATACTCATCTACCAAATAACCAATGCAAAGGAATCCACATAAATTACCATCAATCTTCCCTTGGACATGAAATCTTTCTACTTTTCTTATTCCTCATTTTTTTTGGATTTTTTAATTTTTTTGGGAACAAGAAAAGAAATTAAAGGAAAATGTTTTTAGATTTTGAAATTTTATGAAAATAAGAAAAGTAAATAAACAAAATATATACAACTCCCCTAAACTAGCGAATAGCTACTCCCCCAAGCTAGAATAAAGCATTGTCCTCAATGCTTGAACAAGACGATCAAAGGGAGGAGGGGGGAAACATTCAACCAACATGCACATGCTCCACAAATCATAATCATTAGAGAAAAGAGAAAAGAACGATGCTACCGGATAGTAGGTGGGTGTAAATACCCGTAAATGGCCCGATTTCTCCATTTCTAATCAACTTCCTCAAAACCATGATATGCTTTCCACTTACTATTGAGAATGAGTCTTATTCCAATTATGTACCTAAAAAAAAATTTAGTAAATTAAAAGAAAGAAAATGAAAGCAATAAATCACGAGTTACTTCCCGAGAAAGGCTTATTTAAGGTCCTAAGCTTGACCTTTCTATTAAATAACAATTCAATGATCGCAAAAGTTTATCATATGCACTAGCACACATTTCAATTAAGATACCATGTGCAATGAGGAGATAGTGAACATGCCCAAAATATGGTGTAATTCTATGCAAAAATCGAGGAGGGGGATGCCTAAAGGAAGTGTGATCAAAAGAAAAGTCAAAAAATTGGAAGAAGAAGAATCAAAAGAATAAGAAAACAAAGAACAATGCGGCAAACTCTCCTCGACACTCTTTTTACTTAGTAATCCCACTATTTACCTAAAAAACAACCAAATGAGGCACTTGAAGGGTAAAAGAGGAAGAGGACTCATCTAATGGAGGTAATTTGGGTAAATATAGGGAAAGGATGGGAAATGAAGGAAGTAGGTCAAGCTTTCTTGAAAATGGGATATAAGGTGAAGGAATAGAAACTAAGGTTTCACAAATGACTTCTCCTATATCACAAGTTTTCAAATCGCACACTTTTTCAACCAATGACTCCTTACCAACATCTTTTTCATTCTCTAGAGCCTCAAAAACATCAACAACTACCAAATGAGGTATCTCACTCTCAAATTGACCAAGATCTTCACTTAAGCAAGAAGGGGTAGGAGAGGATGGGTACTCTAAAGCACAAGGAGGGAGAGTATGGTCCAAACCACTAGAGGTAGACACATGACACTCAAAAAGGGTATGTAGAGACTCACAAACATCATCACTTTCAACAACATCCTCAATAATGGGTCTTTTCTCCTCAAAAGCATATTCTTCATCATCACTACTCCAAAAACTATCATCAAGATCTAGGCTACACTTTCCCAATTGATTTTCGTTTTCAACATCCCTCGAATCAACATAATCAGACTTAAGAATGTCATCATTGCAACCCCATTTTTCCCTCAACAATTTCAAATCAATTTCCAATTGTATTAAAAGGGGATCATCAAAAGTTGGGGAGCATTTTGGGAATCAAAGTGGGTTGGAGGTTTTCAATCAAGCATGTGAGATTCAATATCAGGAACATGAGGCACATGATTATGATCCATGCACGAATTAAATGAACATTGAGAAATAGCATGAATATCATCAACATTAGAATGCACTTCATTATTACAAGCACATGAGGGAGGGGGGTTCAAATCATGCATAATAGGCTCACTAGTGGAAACATTTGACTTATCAAAGGAATTCATGCCAACATTTGATGAATCATGACATTTTGCACAATCGAAATCATAAGTATCCCAAACTAACCACAAATAGAAATCCCAAGCTTCATCTAAAGATATAGCTTGAAATTCACCATTAAACATAATTTCAACCACTCTTCTAGTATGCTCATTTAAACCCCAATAAGTAATCTCACAACCCTCCCAAAGACCATAACCATAGTACTTTATAAAGTACTCAAGCCTCTCAAAATAAACCCAAAAGGACTCATTTTCATATTGAGGAAAAGAGATACTTGCCATTTTTTTAGTAAGAATAAGAAAGGAAAAAAAAATCAAAGAAAAACAAAGAATATTCACAAATAGCCTAGACTCATCTAATCAACACAAATCAATGTAAGCCGAAGTCCCCGGCAACGGCGCCATTTTGACACTGGGAAAATTAGGTCGTTACTAGTCTCCTAAAGTCAAACAAAACCTAACTAGACCACTAAACTATGTTAAGTGACAAGTAAGGGTCATTATTCTACAAGGACTATGGAGCACCAATATGTGTTAATTTAACAATAAGATAGGCCGAAGAAATCGTCAAGTTTCGGTTAAACTAAGAGTATAAACTATTGAAATCAAATTAGGAAAAGTATTAGGAATAGGAAAACACCACAATCATAGTTTACATCCAACAACCAAGTAGAAGTAAGGGGGTTGACATGTATTGGAGATATGCAAAGGGAAATAAACAAACCTAAACACCTCTAAAATCGTTGTTAAGGAGTTTAGAGTCCTAATTATGGCAACAAAACCTATATTTCGAGGTGTTATCACCTAACTAGGCCAAGTTAGGAATTAAAATCAAACCCAAGGTAATACCAATCAACAAGTGATGTGTCGCAACTAATCAATCAATCATGAAGGTCAACCACATAAAAGTAAACCATTAAATGGGTAACAAAAGGATCAAAAGGTGATGGAGCTCACATCAACAAAGTCACCAATCAACATCAAAGATTGAAATTGCACAAATTCCAAGCATCACCAACCCAATAAACTCTACTCATAAAAATAGGATGCAAACAATGATTGGGCTACTCCAAATCCTAGTTAATGAACTACTCACTACCCATTATACTACTAAACATCCTAAACATGGAAAAACTAGCAATAAATCACCAATCTAAAAGTAGCAAAAACAAAACAAAGACTTTAAAGCAAAAACAAAACAAAATCTAGATAGCAAACAAGAAGAAACTAGTAAAAGATGGAAACTTTAATCTAGATTAACTATTAAACATTAAAATAAAGCAATAAAAGAGGAGAGAGAGTAAGAAATGCTCGTTGATAAATTTTTGAATCTTTAAATCCAAGTTGTCACCCTTGAATCTCCAAACTTCAATCTCACTTTGAGTTTTCTCACTTTTCCCCTAAACTAAACTATGGAGGCTAATCCTCCCTAAAACCCTAACTATCTATATAAATATATTAAAAGGCGTTCATATCAAAGGAACGGTGCCATGTGGCACTCTTCTCAAACTTCTAATATAGATGTTTATAATCTCATTTAAAAATATAAACAATGTGTAGTTAGTAAAATTTGAACATATGACCATTGAAATGAAATGTGAGAGTTCAACCACTAATCCACTACAATTTCAATGCTTAATGTTTCAAAGTAAAACATAATAAAGTCTTATAATTATATTTAATTATAAAGACATAGACAAACTTTTTTATCTCAAACACTTTTATTAAGTAATAACATTCTCTAACCCCAATTCCATTGAAATTGTTATTTTTATCCCCAATTCCTTAAAAGTTTTTTTTAAACAACTTATCATGCCCTAACGTCCATTTTCCAATTTCGCACTAGACATATTATTACGAAAAACTAATAAAATCAATTATGAAATTTATCAATGATAATATATTTGATAATTATAATTGACCCGGGGCATCGCCCGGGCCAAATATACTTGTTTCTAAAACTAAAAGAGGTGAATAAAATATAACTTGGCTAAAAAAAAATTCTAAAACTTATGGTAAAAGGTATTTATATTACTCCTAAAAATGAAAAAAGAAAATAAAAAAGAAGTAGAAAATATAAATAAGTAAACGGTGGTAAAATAAAAAGGAAAAGAAAACATAATGAAAAATTGAAGGTAGAGAACGGCTGCGGGGTGCAACGGTGTAAAGTAAACAAGGGTTTTGAAAGAAAAGAAAAGGAAAAAAAGAAAAAGAAAAGAAAAAGAGAAGAAAAGAAAAAAAGGCAAAAACAAAAACAATCAGACCCTCCTTCCTTCTTCTCGTCTTCTTCGCCTCCATATTTTCAAGGGCAAAGTTCCCTGCTTCGCCGCATCATCACCAATCAACACCAACATGTAATCAAAGGGTGGATCTTGCTTCATCGTCATTAATCAGCGACGCTCAACAAATCTTCGCCGTCGATGTATAAAACCAATTTCTTTTTGCTCTCCTCCTTTACAATATCAACCAAACCATGGATTTTTCTTCAATTAATCACATCCATTGGTTCATTTAATGAAATTTGTAGCATGTTTTTCTTCTTCGTCGAGGCATAACCTCCCCTCTTCAGCAATCCGGGTAGGTAAGCAGCAAAACCGGGCAGGTGGCAGAGCCGGGGCGGGCTGATGGGGGCCGGACGGGCTGCTACCTTGGGCGATGACGACCATTTTGGCAAGGAAGGCTGAAACTTGGAACGTCAAACAGCACGGGCGGGCAAGTAAAAAGATCGGGCGGGCTGTGGAGCCCGGGCGGGCGGATTATGGGCCCGGGTGTGCTGTCTCGTCTTTGCTCCTGTTTATTCTAGCAACTTACACAAAAGGATTAAAAAAAAAGAATAGAGGTAGGGGAGACAAATATATATGGCAAGAGATAAATAAACAACGCAAGAGGTAAATTAAGGGGGAAATAAACTAAGCAAAAAAAGCCTTAAACCTACCCTATGAGTGAGATAAATCTCACTCATCAGGGGGTCATCATGAGGGGTTTTCAGCTTACCCCTGTCTTGCTCACTGACAACTATCTTGGGGAAGCGCTTGGCCTTTGTCTGATTAATTAAAAAAATTTGGCCAAGCTCTCTAAGATAGTTTTTGTGCCCCCTATTCGTTGGTCCTCCAGCTGCAAACCCACCAAAGATGACGAAAACAACATCTTCGTCAGTGCTCTGACTCTCCTTCCTCTTGTTCTGATGGTCATCCTTCTTAGTAAACATCCTTTCCCCTTGGGGCAAATATAAATTCATATTTCCTTTCCGGGCTAAATCCTCCAAGCCCTTTTAAGATGCTTATTTTCATTAGTCTCATGTCCATAGTCCTTATGGAAGTGACAGTACTTGCTCTTGTCTTTGTTTCTGTAAAGAGTCTTTATCTCAGCTGGAGCCTTATGCTCATATTGATCCTTTATCTCCATAAGAATGGAGTATTGATCTTTGCTAAATTATGTGGGATCGAGTTGATGATTGATTCTTTTCTTTTTCCTCGTCTGGACGAAGTAGTTGTTGAGATTATTACCCAAGTCTCAGCCTTCTTGGGGTTGTTCTTTTTTGTCGGAACCACCTCCTCATGCTTCTTGGACTCCGGATGCTTAGCCTCAGTACAAACTTTTGTGGCATGTATAAATGTTTCATCCTCCTTTAAAGCTTCTGTAAGAGTAGTGATTTTCTTTTTCACAAGGTCAAAAGTAAAATTTACTGGCCGGAGCCCTCTGATAAAGGCGTGAAAGGCCACACCAACGATAAGATCTTGAATCTGTAAAAACTTCTAGATTAAACCTCTTAACAAAACTCCGAAAAGCTTCCTTTGGTCCTTGGATGACCTTACCCAAATGCATGCTTGTCTTTTGTTTATGCCGATTAGCTACCAAGTGACCGGTGAATAGATAACTGAGTTTAGTTAAATTGTTGACTGAATTAAGGGGGAGATTCTTGAACCACTTCAGAGTAACCGAGAAATTCTTGTACCACGCAGCATCGTCCACCGCTTGGACATACATCTGATGCTTATAAGTTGAAAGGTGATCATCAGGATCAGTAGTTCCATTAAATGGCTCTATTGTAGGGAGTTTAACCTTTGGGAAGATAGGCGCCTCCATGATCACGGTCAAGAAAGGGGTTGGCTAGTTAATCCGAAGGGCTCCTAGCTGTCCCTCAATGGATATGAACTCCTTATGGTACTCCTTCAAAATGAGATTAGATGAGGTGTTTGCAATGGTTGCATCTTTGATAGACCATCGTTTGCACCTTCTTGTCTTCTCTTGCCTTGGACGAAGAAGTGAAGGGCCCTGACCTCTTCCTTCTGTCCTAGAATGTATCTTCAAAGGGGGATCTCTGAAATACGGTGTAGACCCTGTGGCCGACCATTGTAGCGCATCAGCTTTCTTTGCTTTAAAATATTCGCTAGCATATATGTCCATCCGATGTCCATATGGAGGTCGATCATCCTAGAACCTAACCACCAGGTTCCAGTCCATCTTCCTTCGCTGCTTACTACCTTCTCGTTGATTTTCTCTGGCTGTCCTTCAAGAGACTTCTTGACGGACAGGGCGACTAGGACCCGCACGATTCTCTTGAGAGCGTCCTTGAAGGGGAGCTGGATTGTTAGCAGTCAGCACTGGATTTACTTGGAAATACTAGGGGAAAAAAAAGGAAGGGCTGCGTTTTTTTAAAGAAAAACGCATTCGCGGGCTGCGGTTTTAAAGAAAAACACAGCCCTTCTAGTGAAGGGCTGCGGTTAACAAGAAATCGCAGTCCTTCATGCTGTATGAAGGGCTGCGGTTTTGAGGCTAACCGCAACCCTATTAGTGAAGGGCTGCGTTTTTTTAAAAAAAATTGAAACGAATTCGCGGGCTTAAAATATTAAGCGGGCTAGGGTTCCCACAATTTCCTCTCCCTCATTCTCTCTCCTCTCTCACGTCCTCTCTCACATCCTCTCTCAGCCTCCCTCCTTCTCCTCCTCCCTTCACCCTCCTTCTCTTTCACCCTCCTTCTCTCTCACGTCCCTTGTCAATGGCCAAAATGGACGAATGGGGCCGGTTCACATCACCTCCGCCGCAACCCTGTTCTCTTCGTCCTCCTCGTTCGTCCCGTCGGCGCTCTGCTACGCACCAAACCCGTTCTCTCTCCTCTCTCGCAAAAACCCTCATTCATCTCCTCCTTCGTTCTCCTCCTTCGTCGTTCGTCTCCTCACCACCGTTGTGTGCACCAACGACGACTTTAAGCGTCGTCTTCACAAGTCTTGGCACCCCTTTTACGGCGTCGTCTTCTCCTTTGGTTTGTACATTTTCTCTGTATCTTACATTTTTATTTTACTACTACTTTGTGTTTTGTAATTCTTCTTTATTTTTCTTCTTTTACAGATCATGTGTTTGATCAATCTTGCCCCAATTCTAGGGTTTTTGAACTTCTTACTAAGGTTATTATCTATCTTTGCCGTTGAAGGCTTTAACGGTACGATTACTTCTTGGTTGTTTTTCGCTCTCGTCGCGCGCACCAACGTCGCCGGAATCTTCTTCGACCAGTGAGTTCAGTTCTTGTTCGCCGAAATCTTCGTCGCGCACCACCGTTGTTTTTATTCAGATCTTGTTGAAAAATCCCCGAACACTTCGCTCTACATTTTGGTTGGTTTAATTTGGTATTTTTGTGTGATGATTTTGGTGTTGTATTTGTGATGAATAATTTAATAGAGTGCTTCTTCTTGAACCTAATTGCTTTCTTGAAGAGCATTGTGGTTTGTCTTCGATTTTCTTTTTCCACAATTAAATGTCAACTTAGATGCAAAGTTACGTAGAATTGTGGTTTTATCTATGATTTGGTACTTGAATAACTCTTGTTACCCTTTGAATAAGCGTTTGATTGGGGATGAGTTTCAATCCTTGAATTGTTATACAGTGGAATTGATATGTTTCATGATTTCAACCGGGTCAATCACCATTATTGTGATTCGTGTGAGCTAAATGAAGAATAAGGGTGAGGAATGACTGTAAAAATCAACATTCAAGGGGAATTACAAAAAACATAATATTTAGGAGTAAAAAAATGCAAAAAAAAAAAAAAATTTATTTTTTTTTTTTGGGTCAAAAGGGTGCGGTTATGTTCAAAACCCCTGGCCCTTCGTTGTGAAGGGTTGCTACGGAAAGGGTTCTTTGGCCAAAACGCACCCTTAGGGCGTTTTTAACCCTGACCCCTTCGTTTTTTCCGCTAGTGAAAAACAACATATTATTCTTGATCCGAACACGGACGACCGCTGCCATCTTGGTCTGGAAGTCATTCAAAACATTTTCCAGATGAGCAGCAGTCACCAGACACTCAAGATTTTCCTCGCTAACAGGTACTTGACTTTGACCAGGAACATTAATAACAGACGAAGGTCTGTCCCTCCCTCGAGATGGTCGCTCATCATCTATTGTGTCTTCTACTCGAATATGAAAAGCTGCGATTTCTTGCCACCTTTGGACGAGTGACGATCGGTCATCGTTGTGTCTCCCCCATGACGGCGCCAAATGTTTAGTCTACTTGTCGGACAAGCAACTTCAATCCTTCAAAATGTTCTTCTATAATGACTTGTGCAACGATTCCTGAATCTCGCACTCCAAACCTGAGCTTCGTTCTCCGAACCTGCAGAAAAAGGAACCAACTTGGGAGGTTTGGGTGGTGGTTCCCCCTCCAAAGCTTAAGTCATTTATATCAGGTATGAAAAAAGGATAGAGATAGAGAGAGAAAGTGAGAGAGAATATTTTAGCGGAGCAATGGCACATTGTTCAATGAGCCGCCTTTTACCCGATTTTGAGGAGACTATTTATAGTGTTTGGAATCGGGGAGCAGGCATTTGATGTCACCCTAAAATAGGGGCACGATTGGCTAGGCAATCGAGATTATGAGACGTGGCGAGGCGGTGATTGGTGGCTGAATATTAGCCAATCATATGCAGCCGTTTTTTGAGAGTGGGGCTTAGATTATTCTTTCGAGGCCAAAAGTGGGCCTTTATCTTTTTAGGAGTAGAAACCTAAAAAATGCTAAGCTTTCCTCCTTTTCTAGGACACGTGGACGCTTCGATTGGTCCACGTGTCTCTTTGTTAGCCCTTTATTTTCAGGTTACAACAGGTTCATTGGTGGCCTAATGTCGATTAGTCGGTTGCCGGCGAGCCTCCCTTTGCGTGAGTGCAAGCAATGGTCGGACCTGGCTCTAAAGTTTTAACATTTGAAGGTGTTTCAATTGGTTTGTTCATGTAGAAAAGAAGAAGGAATCAAGTTAAGCCTTCTATAAGGGATTGGAAAAATCCCCTTAACTTTTTTTTTTAAAAAAAGTGGACTAAAATTAGTTAGAGAATGAGCATGAAACCTAGCTCCTCTAAGATAGATTTGAAGTTGCCAATGAATGTTTGAGAAAACTCAAAAACCATGCTTAGTTTACTTAAATGATCAAGAGATGCACATAAGGGGTAGAAACTAATTGCATATATTTTCCCTTTGACTTTAGTGAAAGTCTGCCAACATAGTCCAATAAACTAGATATTGGATGCAGGAGTGAAGAAACCAGAATGATAACTTAATAGGTGCATCGAAGTAGCCCTACTCCATGTTTACTAGCATTTTTTTATATAATACACGCGATATCATGATTTTTTAGTGAAAATAAAAGACCAAAGTAACTAGTCATACTTTTGGCCATACAAATTAAAGACTAATTTTTACATAAAGTTGAATTAAATTGATTTAAGGAGGTTAAATGGACCAATTTGCCAACAAGTTATCTTAATAGGGATGATTTTAAATTAATTTAATTTAGGGTTAAAAATTCATAAAAGTTATGAAAGAATAGGGTAGAAGTAGAGAAACATAATCAGATAAAGAAATAATTGAAAAATAAATGTTACTTATCATAATCTTTACCACTTTTCTTTTGAACACATCCTTTTAGCTTTGACACGGTTTAGCACGAAATTTCTATGTAACATGGAAATGATCCAGAATTTTGGCAATAGCTTGGTATTCAGTAGTCCAAATATGTCAATATTTCATCAAAATTTCATGATGATACAAGGTAGGCTTTTAAGAAACTGGAAGAGGAAGTGTTTTGGGTATTTCGGAGAATAGAAGTGTGTGAAAATGAAGGACCAAATCAAGCTATTCATAGTCTTGAAATATTAGGGTTATGCCCAATCGCGGCATGCAAATGCGCGTGGGCGTCATCAGACACGAATCAGTTGCATGTGAGTAGCCATATGTTGATTTTTTAGCACGGGAAAGGCACGCACACGCATAAGAAAATAGAGTTGCGCGTCCAGGATCATGTGCAAAAACAATATGCGCATGAGAGGTTATGCGCAAGTAATTTGTGCACTTGATATGCATGCATACTTGTCTGTTACGGATTTTTTTGCCAAATACCACTCAGTTATCATATTATTCACTAAATAACCCTCATCAGTTTATATATTATTCACCTTCGATGTTTTGAAAATTCACCGTATACACCTTTATTTTTTATAAGTATATATTTTAATTAGATTCATTATCCTAATTCACCACAAAATCCTAGTTATTCCTTACTTAACCCTAATAGACCCCTAATTAACATATTTTACTCCTCTTCTCTCTTCTCTTTACCCTCTTGCCCTTCCTCTTCCTTTCAATCTGAGCTTCTATTGCAGCTACCACCATGTTCTTATCTGAAAAACCCCCCCAAAAAAAAGGGGCCATTTTTTCGAATTACTATAAGAAAAACAAAATTCACATAATAGTTATGGAAATAATTTGCAACTACCGATGGTTTCTTGCTTAATGTAATCCTCAGCTAATTCAAGAAGAAAAAGTTTTTGTATTTTTTCTCAATACCCTAAAGACCTCATTCTGGAGAAACTTGCTTCAGTTGTTGCCAAATGTCCCCAACACGTTTTTAAATAGGCCTCTCGATTCCGATGCTGTTAGACTTCAGTCACTACTAAATTATCTTCATATATAGAAACTCTTGTAGTTCATTATTCCTGATGTTTGATTCTCTATTGCTCAATTTAGACGCACTTCTCCTCTTTCTCTCTCCTTCAATGTTGATTCTCTCTCTTCTCTCCCTGATATTCTCTCCTTTCCATCATAGCAGTTAATTAATGCTCTAGATTTTTGTGATAAATTGGATCAAAATTTAATATTAGTTTGATTTCCAAGTGTGTTTTATTTTTTATTAGGTCTAGATAATTTCTTTGAAGCCGGCTGCCACCTCTCTCGGAGGTTACTAATCGAAATCTTATTCAGATAACGAGGTTCATAATATTCCTAAAAAGCAATAGAATCTGTCTACTCCTCCTATAAAAGACGCTCTCATTTGTTAATTGAGCATCCGACTAGGACTTTGAATTTGGTTCATTTCATGAGTAAGGGCGAACCATTGATGGAACTTGTGGTGTTATAATAGAAGGGAAAGAGAGAATATGGGGTTTTGGCCTCCGACCCTCCCCTAAGAGAGCTTGGAGGTTGGAAGAGAGAGAAACAAATGAGAGTTCACAGGGGCAAAGAAGCATTTAGAGTTAACTATAGTTATGAATCTAACTGAGTCGGACATCCATAAAGACATTTTGTATAGTTGTAAAAGAATAGGGGTATCTGGTGAATTTTCGAAACGTCGAGAGTATTCAATGAATAAGCTGAAAAATGAATCTGGGGTGTTTGGTGAAAAATCCATATCTTTTATATCTATATTTTGATTGACGGGGCCATTTTAGGTCTAGCTTCATGTTTTGAACTCACTAGTGTATAGCCTGGGAGATGTCCTAGGTTTTTACTTTGAACTATCATGTTGGTCGGGTAATGCCCCAAGTCATTGCATGTAATATAATATTGAATTTTTATTTATAAAATCCAGTGAAGTAAGAGGTAGCTTTATATAATTTAAAATTAAATCTAGTTTTTTGTAGCTTATGATTACAATTATCAAAAGTAAATCTAAAATTTATTGATTTTTTGATAAATATTTAACATAAAAATTGGTTAACCAACAATTAAACAAACTGATTTTAAAAGTAATTTATTTGTTTAGTGTAGAACTAGATTTTCCTAAACTAAGATAAGTTCAGGTGCGTAAATGTGTTATAAGAGATTAAACTAAAACAAGTTGAGCAGTCCTACATAAAAAGGCAAACATAAATGTTAAATGAGGCTTAACATATCACTTATGAGGTGTTATCCAAGTTAGTGTAATGTTAGGTAAAGATAACACCTTAAAGCAAATATAACAACTATGCGTTACCACTATTTTGTATCATTATTACCACAACGCCACAAACACCGTTAACTTTACTATTTTAGCTTTTGGTTGGGTCAAGCAAAGATAACATATGTTACCAATATGTGACTTGATTGCAAAAGCAAAAGAAAACAACTTATAATCTCCACCATTATCTTTGCTATATTTTCTTTAAAAAGAAAATTTTAATCACGCTAATAATACACAATATATATAAACATTGATGTCAACTAAATAATATACCAAACATTAAACAATTTCAACCAGCTACAATGCATTGATATATTAACGAGGTGATTAATGGAAACAAAAGGATTTAAAATAATATAAGTTATACAATGTCAACTCAGAAATAATAATCCCTAAAGATCAAACCTAGATCTAAATTTAGAAGAAGAAAGAAGGAGAAAAATGTTGAGTAAAGATCAAAACCTACACCTAAATTCAAAACAAAACCCTCCAAAACTTCCGCTTGGGCATTATGAGTTGAAACATTTTTTCTTCAAATCTGAGCCTTATCTACTTTGCCACAATGATAGATAGCGTCGTGGCTTACTCCGCCGATCTCCGGCTTGACAGTGTGTCCATCGTCGCCCAAATGGAAGGCATTCTGCAGTTGTTAAATCTAAAAGTAAGTTAAAATCAGAGAACTAAAAAAGGAGAAAATATTAATGAGAATATCAAACCTAAACCTTGACAAGATCAAGTGACACATCTAATGAAGATCATGATTGCTAGTAAGCAATGTGAACGAGTACAATGGAAGGTTTAGTGAAGCTCATGAGTCGAGTTTAGAAGAAGAGAAGATGTGCATGGTGATCTCATGGAGTCCTAACTATGATTAGAGTTAGGAAGGTCAACTCCTAATCTAATTAGAAGTTGGTTTTAATCTCCTAATCTTATTAGGAGTTAGTTTTAATCTCCTAATTCTATTAAGAGTT
Organism: Beta lomatogona; assembly: GCA_947646795.1. Classification (NCBI taxonomy): domain Eukaryota; kingdom Viridiplantae; phylum Streptophyta; class Magnoliopsida; order Caryophyllales; family Amaranthaceae; genus Beta; species Beta lomatogona. The sequence continues at coordinate 84,930 of CANSNZ010001498.1, forward strand.
GGTTTTGTATCTCCTAGTTGTGTTGGGAGAAAATTTAACTCCTAGTTCTGTTAGGAGTTTGTTTTATAATACTAATCCATGTTGGATTAGGAGTCTAAGTCTAATTATGATTCATTTGCTACCATGGTTTTACTTTCCTGCTCGGGAAAGGTTTTACTTGGTTTTAGCATAGGAGTAGGAGTTAAGTGGAGTATGAGTTGTTTGTGCTTGTCGTCCAAGTATTGCTAGTTTAGATAAGATTGGAGTTGGTATTTATGTTTATCTTGTTAGTAGTTCACTAGTTTAAGGAGTCTTAGCATATATATTGTATTTTCGTTCAATTAATGGAATAGAATTGATTTTCAGCTAAACACACGTTTATCTTGAAGTATTGCATTGTTTTGCTTATTTGTTTGACATCCAAATTATCTTGTGACATTTCCAAGATTTCTCGAAGAATTTGTGAGTGTTGTGAGTCATTCCAATAAAAACAATTTTAAACCCTTAGTTTAGGATCCAAGAAACATATTCGTGAACCCTAGCTAAACCGAGTCAAAGAGTGAGTGTTCTAGTTCATCATTGTGCATTCTTGGAAGGTGTGTGAATATCAACCCACGTTACACATCAATTGGTATCATAGCAATGGGTGATTTTGGAGGCTTTGACATGCTCAACAAGTCACTTGGAGTCCAAGAAAGGTTCTTATGGTGCAAGAATTTCTAGGATAGATTTTTGAGCGGTTGTTTAAGCGTTCTTGGTAGTTTCTTGGTGATTTTTAGAGGGTTCTTGGAGGTGATCTTTCACGCCCATGGGAGAAAACAACCAAGAGAGGATCAATGACTTGCTGCAGCAACAACTTGTTGTTATGCAACAAGTCTTAGACACGTTGACAGTAAGTGTGTTAGGGAAGGAGAAGGAGAAGAAGAATGATGGTGGGCGATGATAGGGGCATAATAAAGACATCAATTAATGACTTTGATGGCACCCTTGATCCGGAGGTGTACATGAAGTGGGAGAGGTCCATAAAACGGTTCTTTGAGTACAGAGAAACACCGGATGAAAAGCAATTCCAAATTGCTAAATTGAAGCTAACTAGGCATGCTGCCTTATGGCTAGAGGGGTTACAAACTCAAAGAAGGAGGGATGGAAAGGGAAATGTTCAATCTTGGCCAAAACTAAAAACTCGTATTAGGAGGAGATTTGTTTCGGCCAACTTTAAATAAAGCTTGTACGTGAGGTGTAGCACTTTAAAATAAGGCTTTGGTTCAGTGGAGGACTATATCAAGGAGTTTGAGGATTGGCTATTGTGTGTGAGATTGAGGAGAGAGAGCAAAAGTTGGGGCATTTCTGTTAGAATATATCTTGTATATATTGTATATCTCTTATTTAGTTAGAATATATTTAGTTACCATAGTTATAGCAAATTAGTTTGCTGATTTGTAGCCTGACTTATCTCCTGTATATTTGTATATAACGTTGTTTGTTCAATGAAATTCTCATGGAATTGCATTCTTCATGGTATCAGTCACTTTTCGATCCTTACCAAACCCTAGCCCCTATTCTTCTTCTTCCTCCTCTTCTCTCTCTCTTCTCCATCCATGGCCAACTCCCAAAAATTTCATTCTACCCTCACCATTACTAACGTGAAATCACTTGTCCTCGTCACGTTAGACAATGAGCAAAGTACGTATCATTCTTGGGATGCTCTCTTCACTAATCTAGATAAGGTTCATGATCTTTATGATCACTTGGTTCCACCAACGGAGGAAATCGCCAAGGCTGCATATGCCAAGTCCAAATCGGCTGATCCTGCATTATGGAACCGTCTTGATGCCGCCGTGCTTCAATGAATTTACGGCACTATCTCTCCCGACTTTCTTCATGCCATCCTCAAACGTGATGACACCGTCGAGGCGGCATGGAAGCGTCTTGAAGCCTTATTCCAAGACAATAAAGCTTCTAGTGCTACTCATCTCGAAGAAGATTTCACTAATGCTGCCTTCGAGGATTTTAATTCCATTGACACCTACTGCAACTATCTTCAATCTCTTGCAGACCGACTTGCTAATGTTGATGCTCCGGTCTCAAATAGCAGGTTAGGTTTACACCTCACCGGATCTTTGCCGGAAGCTTTTGGTGGTACAGTGGACATTATACAAAACCAAGAACTGTTACTGTCCTTCGAAAGTTGTCGCTCAAGGTTGAAGATGACATAGTGCACCATAAATGCTCGTACAGCACGTGAGTTCGGTGGCCATGGGACCCGCACCGGTGTCGCCATGGTTGCAGCATCATCGGATTCATCTTTCTCTGCTTCTAAACGCCCTAACAATAATAAGGGAAAAAATAACAATAAGAACAAAGAGAGAGGAAAAGGGCCCAGTCAGCAAGGTGGGCCCGTGGCAGTCAGCCCAGTCAGTAGTCGAGTCAGCCGGTTCCGCCACATCAGCAGGGCCCCACCTCCATCTGGCCCCAATGGTCGCCTGGCTAGGGAGGGTGGACGTTTCCACCGAGCCCTTTTCCGGCCTATTCATGGCAGCGCAGCCACATCTCTCGGCCCAAAGACCATTTGTGCCTGGGGTGCTTGGATCCGGACCTCAAGCCTACAATGGTATGGCTCCTCTTGATCAGTCTACTACTAGTTACATGCCGACTGATATCGAAGCCGCGATGCATGTTTTTTCGCTCTCTCAACCTGATGGAAACTACTACATGGATACCGGTGCAACATCTTACATGACGACGGATGTAGGTATTCTCTCTTCTTATTTCAATTCGAGCAATAAACATCATAACATTGTTGTTGGAAATGGTCATTTAATTCCCGTTGTTGGTCACGGTAGCACTACATTACCCTCACCTCATCATCCTTTTATCCTTCTAAATGTGTTACATTCCCCTAAACTCATTAAGAATCTGATCTCTGTTCGTAAATTTGCCACTAACAATATGGTTTCTATTTCTTTTGACACTTGTGTTTCTCTCTCAATGACTTATAGACTTACATACGGGGACCAGACTAATGAGATGTGACAGTGTTGGGGACTTATATCCACTTTTCTCAAACTCACAAGCCACACCATTCAACCAATCAGCTCTTACTGCTATGACTTACGAGCTTTGGCATAATCGTTTAGGCCATCCTGGCATTGCTATTATCGATTCTCTTCGTAGTAATAAGTTTATTGATTGTAATAAGGCTTGTAAAACTTTTAGCTCATCTTGTCCTCTTGGGAAACATGCTGAACTTCCATTTACTGATTCTTTGTCTTACACTTTCTTGCCGTTTGATATTATTCATACTGATCTTTGGACTTCCCTTGTTGCTAGCTCTTCCGGACACCGTTATTATGTTCTATTACTTGATGATTATAGCAAATATTTGTGGACTTTACATGTTGCAGAAAAATCTCAGGTTAAGCAATTATTTATCTCATTTCATGCTTTCGTCAAGACCCAATTTGAACGTAATATAAAAACATTTCAATGTGACAATGGGACGGAATATGTTAATGGCACCCTTGAACAGTTCTTTGATCACCATGGCATGCTTTATCGTCTTTCTTGTCCTCATACATCTGATAAGGCTCTATTTTATACATGATTTCTGCCTGTTATATTACTTTTTAGTATAAGTTTTGAGACTTATAATATGTTTTTTTTCTTATATTTTAATGTTATAATAGTTGAGTTACTTAAGTTACAAAATTCATTTAAAATATGAAAAATGCACTCAAGAAATTACTTGCTTGATTTTAATACTACTTATACATGTTAATTTGGTTTATCTAATATTTATAATAGTAGTATGTGTTTATTATGCAAATAATTTATTTTGGAGCCTAAGTATTTATTACTTTATTAAATTATTTGTAGGTAAATTAGAAGAAGAAAAAGAGAAACAAAACAAAGAAAGAAAAAAGAGAAAACTAAACCATGGGCCAAAAAGCCTATAGCAAGTATAGGGTAATAAAAGAAACAAGGGAGTTGACATTATGAGAGGAGAAAAAGCACGGTAGCATATAAAAGGGAAATTGGGTTTCTAGACCCAAAATCTCTAAATGCAACCACGGAGGATACAAAAAGCGGGGTATAAAACCCTTCAGCACGAGATATACAGGGGACGAAGAACAGAGCCGCATGAGGAGACGAGAAGACAGATCAAAGACGAGATCGGACGCGAGACGCCAGCGCGGGAGCAAGGGCGTTTTATCTGATTCTTCATCTGAATCTGGAGTTTCTTTCTTTCTTCTCTTAGTTTATGTTATTAAATTTCGTCAGTTACTATGTTTAATTTCATATTTTTATTTTCAATTAGTTGGGTTATTTTAGTTTCAATGTCTAGCTAAATATCCATGTTTTACGACTAGATGTAGTCTTTTATTTTCTGTCAATGATTTGAACTAAGTTGTTTGGATTGATTTATTTTTATTGCAATTTGATAATCTTGGTTTGTTTTCATATAATTGATTTGGCCAGTTGATTATATTTTTAAGATATTGGATTATTAGCTGAAGTGAAATTTCAATATTAGTTCGTGAGGTTATTAAACGTCAAGTAGTATAATTTTAGGAATAGTTATACACTTGGTGTTGTCTTTTATATGAATTTCTTGTTCGTAATGGGTTTATATTAATTGTTATGACTACTGAAGTAGGCGTAAGATTATTATAAATATACGTTTTCTACCTTGGAAGAGGAGATAATATATTATAGGAAATTCGATCATTGCAATATAATAGCTTTTAATCCGACAACTAGTTTAATTTCATTATAGAAGGTAACTGACGAAATCTAAGTCCAAGAACTATCTCTCATATTTGGTTTATACTTATTGTCTAACGTATTTAGTGTTAGAATTAGTATAGTTCATATTTTATTAGTCTAGTTTATCACCACCATTCACTATTTCCGGATCATCTAAATAATATTAATGTCTCTTAATTTGGTAGTTGATTATACTTCCTTGTGGGAAACGATATCTTGCTTACCTTATATTTACTTTAATTGACCCGTACACTTGCGGCATTTTAAGGTACTTTTAGGACCGACCATGTTTTTGGCGCCGTTGCTGGGGAGGTAATTAGTTCAATGTCATACTAAGGAGACGCTTAGATTAGTTTAGATTTTGTTTTAGTTCGGTTTGTTTGCTTAAGTTTTTCTGCATAACTAGTCATATTTGATTTAAGTTAGTGACACTACTAAGTTAGTCTTATATATTTTGTCTGTTCAATTTTTTTTAGTTTGCTATCTACATTCTGCCACCATTACTCCTTACTTAGTATACCTTATTTGTTTGTCTTATAGCTTGGTTTTAATTTTAATTTAAGTTATTCTTGATATCTTTAACAATTCTCTAATTTGCCAGTAGGTTTTCATCTATTGTTTTCAAGCTTTATTTATTTAACACTCATTATTATTGTTAGTTAAGTTCTTGCCTTTATTTATTATAATTTTTTTTTTCTCTTTGTCAGTAGTTTTTGTTTATTATTTCTTTTTCGTTATCATGGAGTCATGTTATTTTTATGATGGGGAAAATTTTTGTAGTACGCAACATAATCATAATTCTTGTGGTTCTCATGTTTATATTTTTGATGCATCATATCAAAATTCTCCAAATTTTTGCACAAGTTCTTATGAAGTACCACATATGTTTCGTGAACCCCAAATTCATGCTAGTAATTCTAGAGCAATTTTTTCTTTTCGTCAATATGAGAATGAAGTGTTTTGGAAATACTATCATAGACTTGGTGATTTTATTGGTCATAATCATGGAATTGAATTATGGGATATGTGCCTAGGTTTATGAGGGGTTAAATGAAGAAACTAGAATCGTGGTAGAATCAATGTCTAATGGAGGATTTCTATTCCAATCTCCTGATTATTGTTGGGATTTAATTGAGTGGTTGGCTAGGGATACTTATGAGTGGGAGATGTCTTTATCAGCTAGAGTAATTCCTTCACCGTACATTACACAACCTCCTTATTGTTCTAATTGTCACTCTACTTCTCATGCTATTTCTTTGTGTGATGTGACACCCCTAAATGGTTTCAATCTCTTTCCCCAATATGTTTTTGATAATTCTACTCAAAATTCTCATCCCGAGCCATATATAAATGTTGATGCTGATGATGTGGGAGGGATAATAAATGTAAACTATTGGGATGATGATGAGATTAAGAAAAGGACCAATGTGATGGATGTTTTGAGGGAAGAAGAAACAATGGTTAAAGTCCTCTCTTTAGAGGAACATAAAGTTGAGAGTGGAGTGATTCATGAGTCTTTGTCGGTTCCACAAATTGTGTTTTGAGTCTCATGTTCCTTTCTCTCAAAAACTTGACCTTATTTCCTCTTCCCCTATACTATATCCCCCATCGTTCCTTATTTCGCCCCCTTTGAATGACTCATGTGATCGTGTAACTGATGTACATTTAATTTTTATTCCTTCTTTTGGGTCATGTAAAGATACTAACAATTTTCCTTTTTCTTACTCTTGTAAGTATAATTTTTATTTTTATTTGCCATTTTCTAAGTTTAATAGATTTTTAGGACTAATTTATTTCTTTTTTCCTGTTTAATCTTATATAATATTTTGTGAGATGTTTGCAGGAAGATATGATAAGCTTCTTAGAGCATTGAACTCTTCTGCATTGGTGTACTAATCTTAAATAGTTTTGCAAAACCTTAAATTTGCGCTACTTGGGAGACAACCCAAGCTCTTTTCCATTTTAATTTCTTTTCTTTCCCTATTATTAGTATTATTATTATCTTATTTTTCTTTTACTTTTATTTTCACATTTGCATTTCATTATATATACTTCCTCCGTTCTAAAATAAATGAAACACTTACTATTTTAGGCCTTTCAAAATAAGTGAAACGTTACCTTATTTGGTATTCACTTCTCTCTATCTCTCTCCTCATCACATGGGCCCCTTCTTTTTTTCTCTCTATCTCTCTCCTATTCTAAATCCCCGTGCCAAGACCCTACGTTTCATTTAAAAGAGAACGGAGGAAGTATATATATATATATATATATATATATATATATATATATATATATATATAAAGCCTGTGTTCAGCCACTTATAGTCATTACACCAGACAACAACTATATGGAGAACATTTCTGCAATCTACATTCGCCAGGTTGCCTCCTTCCTTGTTTCCCCTGTTCAATTTTTCTTTTCTTCTCCCCACTTCTCTTTTTAGTTTTTAATTTATAACATTGAGGACAATGTTTATAATAAGTGTGGGGGACAGGCTTAAGCCTTGGATTGTTGGATTTGATGTATTGCTGTGATATTGGAATTAATTTGTGTGAAGAAACAGGTCTAGAAAATGAGAAATCTAAATTTTAGGGGAGGTGCTACCAAAATTTGTGCAGAAATTTATAATTTTCATGTCTGATATTGATATGAAGGCAAATTTCGTTAGCTTAATTTGACTGAAAAGAAAAAAATCAGTTTTTGAAATTGAATTTAAAAAAATTAAAAATTTTCTAGTTTTGTTGCAAGTTAATGGTTTTTATGTTGACTGATTTAGAGAATTGCATAGTATCATCATTGTGTAAGTGTTTGGCAAGTGGTAAGAATGGTTATTTATGATTTGATTGTAATTGGCTTCGTGGACATCTATAGCCATTGTGAGACTCTTAAGCCTTTTAATAGACTAAAACATCTATGTTAGTCTCTAGTTTTTCATGACAGTGTGTGTTAGTTCCTAGTGAAGTATAAACTCTTGAAGTTGCATTGGTTTCTTTGAGACTACATTGAAACATGAGCATACATAAAAATGATTAAGGCATTCGTTTTTGTTGAACCACATTTAGCCTAAGCCACCTGCATTATCATAACTTTTTCTAAAGCCCCTCCGAGCCTTAAGCCTATTGCTTTTGTTTAAACCACATTACAAGCTTATTTCCTAAACACGTTACTTTTACCTAAGCTTTGAGCTACTGGAATATATGACATGGTTTGAATGGGGTTGTACGTCATACTTCTATGCGAGGTGATCCTATTAGTTTTCAATTATGTTCTTGTCAAAAAATAAATTCAAAATGAAATGAAAAATATGAAGGAACAAAAGAAATGACAAAATATGTAAAAAAAAAAAAAAAAAAAAAAGAAAAGATTGGTATTTAGAATGAAAATGAGTTCGGGGAAGTTTATTATTGGATATATATTGCTAACATTTGAGTAGTTGGAGTTTTGATTGTGGCCATTACTTTTGGCCTTGTTACATATTGTGTACTCCACTAGTCTTAAGCTTTTGAGCACCAAATCCCAAGTACTTCGTACCCTTACCTGAGCTTTACATTACAACCTTACTAAAGTCCTTCTGATTTTTGTATGCTCCGTGTCTTACTAAGTAGTGGAGGATTGAACGATATGCAAGTTTAAAGACGACATATTTCATTTCGAGTCGACTTCGTAGGTTTTGAGTGATAACTGTTACACCTCAAACACATGAATGACTATACACTTATTTTTATTTTCACAACTAAAGTGAGAGTTCACCAAGTTGATTGCTCAATTACTCAAATCTTGAATATGGTTGCTGTAAGATGTAATGGAAACACTAATACATGAAGTACTATGCTTTTTGAAGAGTTGGTTGGCCTTTGGCTCTTGCTTGTGATGTCTAAACAATGTTTTTGAAAAAAAAAATTGTTTCTATAAAAGTTATTTCTGGTCTTTGTGAAAACTTTCAGTTAAGTTAAGTTAAGTTATGAATGCTAATACTAGAATTTGCCTGAAAAGTCATTCAGTTGGGAGTTAAAATTTATATTGACATATAGATGCTACTATTATATAGTCCTATTTTGCTCGAGGACTATCAAATCTTAAGTGTGGGGGAGTTTATAAGGCTCTATTTTATACATGATTTCTGCCTGTTATATTACTTTTTAGTATAAGTTTTGAGACTTATAATATGTTTTTTTCTCATATTTTAATGTTATAATAGTTGAGTTACTTAAGTTACAAAGTTGATTTAAAATATAAAAAATGCACTCAAGAAATTACTTGCTTGATTTTAATACTACTTATACATGTTAATTTGATTTATCTAATATTTATAATAGTAGTATGTGTTTATTATGCAAATAATTTATTTTGGAGCCTAAGTATTTATTACTTTATTAAATTATTTGTAGGTAAATTAGAAAAAGAATAAGAGAAACAAAACAAAGAAAGAAAAAAGAGAAAACTAAACCATGGGCCAAAAAGCCTATAGCAAGTATAGGGTAATAAAAGAAACAAGGGAGTTGACATTATGAGAGGAGAAAAAGGACGGTAGCATATAAAAGGGAAATTGGGTTTTTAGACCCAAAATCTCTAAATGCAGCCACGGAGGATACAAAAAGTAGGGTATAAAACCCTTCAGCACGAGATATACAGGGGACGAAGAACAGAGCCGCATGAGGAGACGAGAAGACAGATCAAAGACGAGATCGGACGCGAGACGCCAGCGCGGGAGCAAGGGCGTTTTATCTGATTCTTCATCTGGAGTTTGTTTCTCTCTTCTCTTAGTTTATGTTATTAAATTTCATGTTTAATTTCAGATTTTTATTTTCAATTAGTTGGGTTATTTTAGTTCTAATGTCTAGCTAAATTTCCAGGTTTTAGGACTAGATGTAGTCTTTTATTTTCTATCAATGATTTGAACTAAGTTGTTTGGATTGATTTATTTTTATTGCAATTTGATAATCTTGGTTTGTTTTCATATAATTGATTTGGCCAGTTGATTATGTGTTTAAGATATTGGCACTAGTGGAAAAAACCTTATATGTCACTTAGTAACAGATGCAGTTTTTGTAAAACCGCATCCGAAAATCAACATTAAAAATGAGAGGGAAAGTTGGGAGTACAATCTGATGCGGTCCACAGTGGACCGCATCAGATTAAATAAACCGATGCGGTTTTCTAAAATCAGATGCGGTTTGTGGACCGCATCAAATTGTTGCTTCTTTTTTCGCTCAAATTTGGCCCAACACGCTAATTTGGCCCATTATTTAATTTTCGCTCAAAGATAAAATCGTGGCCCAGCACTCCCTCCTCACTCCTGACCCAAAATCTCTCTCTACTCCTAACCCAAAATCTCTCTCCTCCCTCATAACCCTAATCTCCCTCCTCTACCCTCTCTCTCCTCTCTACTCCTCCCTCACACAGCTGTCATATCTCTTCCCTCTCCTATCTCCTCTATCCTCTCTCCTCTTTCCTCTCTACTATCATGCAAGAATGGAGAATACACTTTTTTGCAAGAACCAAAAACTCACACAACACAATAAATGAAAACGAAGAACGAATAAATTAAAGAACGGAGAACGAATAAATTGACAAACGGAGAACGAAGAATGAAGAAAATGAAGAACGGAGAACGAAGAAATTGAAGAACGGAGAACGAAGAACGAAGAAATGAAGAGACGAAGAATCGAAGATCTGTACACAAGAAATTGGTTTTTTTTTTTCCGTTTTTTCATATTCTTTTACCAGATTTTTTAGTTTATATGGGATTTAGGTTTTGGATCTAGTTTGGATGTAGGTTATATTTTGGTTTTTTGGGCTGCCATTTTCGTGTCGATTTTTTTGGCTTCCATTTTCTTATAATTTTTCGCTCTTTATTTTCGCTTTTTCGTGCTTAATTTTTGCTTTTTCGTGCTTAATTTTTGCTTTTTCGTGCTTAATTTTTGTTTTTCGTGCTTAATTTTTGCTTTTTCGCTCCTAATTTTTGCTTTATTTTGTTAATTATGTATATATGTTTATTTGTTATTTTTGTATATTTGTATAATTTTCTGTATTGATTTTGAAATGTTATTTCTATGTATTCATGTTTAGTTTTGTATGTATTTATGTTTAGTTTTCTATGTATAATGTTTGGTTTTTATACAATTTTGCATATATGTAGCTAATTTTCTGTAGTGTTTTTGTTCATAGAATTAGGAACTAATCATGTCTCTGCCTCATATTTTTCCTTATAGTCTTAAGTTGTAGAATACACTTTTTTGTGTCATGTTTGGACACATATTCAGAATTTTGGTACAGTCATACAGTGAGAAGGTTTTCTTATCCCAAAAAAAAAAAAGCTAATTTTGTACAATTTTGGATTGTTTCTATATATATATATATATATATATATATATATATATATAAATTGTTATATGTTATATGTATTGTTATATATGTATATTGTTTTTATGTATATATGTAGCTATTAATGGATTGTTATATATGTATGTTGGACGTGGCTTAGTGCAGACCTGCAGCTTGCAAGTCTGTACTTTTTTTTAGACTTCAATTTACACAATCAGATGCGGTTCTTATGTAAAATCGCATCAGCAAATTATTTACTGATGCGGTTTTACCTTAAAACCGCATCAGTTAATATGATTAACGGATGCGGTTTTAAGGTAAAACGGCATCAGTAAATATTTACTGATGCGGTTTTGGACCGCATCAGTAAATATTTTGGATCTGATGCGAGCCTATCCGATGCGGATCCAAACCGCATCAGTAAGTTCGATTTTGACCGCATCAAATAGACTTTTTCCACTAGTGTGGATTATTAGCGGAAGTGAAATTTCAATATTAGTTCGTGGGGTTATTAAACGTCAAGTAGTATAATTTTAGGAATAGTTATACACTTGGGGTGGTCTTTTATATGAATTTCTTGTTCGTAATGGGTTTATATTAGTAATTGTTATGACCACTGAAGTAGGCGTAAGATTATTATAAATACACGTTTTCTACCTTGGAAGAGGAGATAATATATTATAGGAAATTCGATCATTGCAATATAATAGCTTTTAATCCGACAACTAGTTTAAGTTCATTATCGAAGGTAATTGACGAAATCTAAAGTCCTAGAACTATCTCTCATATTTGGTTTATACTTATTGTCTGACGTATTTAGTGTTAGAATTAATATAGTTCTTATTTTATTAGTCTAGTTTATCACCACCATTCACTATTTCCGGATCATCTAAATAATATTAATATCTCTTAATTTGGTAGTTGATTATACTTCCTTGTGGGAAACGATATCTTGCTTACCTTATATTTACTTTAATTGACCCATACACTTGCGGTATTTTAAGGTACTTTTAGTACCGACCAACATCTCCTCAAAATGGTAAGGCTGAAAGACACATAAAATCCATTAATAATATCATTCGCACGATTCTCTCTCATGCATCTATGCCACTCTCTTTTTGGCACCATGCTCTCTCCATGGCCACATATTTACTCAATATTCTCCCATCTAAAGTATTAAATTACTTATCCCCCGCACAAATCCTTTATCAAAGTGACCCTTCATATTCGGATTTTCGTGTTTTTGGATGTCTATGTTTCCCTTTATTCCCCTATACTTCCATTCACAAATTACAAGAGCGATCTACCCTTTGTGCATATCTTGAACCGGCTCCCAATCATCGTGGCTCAAAATGCTATGAGCTATCTAGTGGTAAAATCATGATTTGTCGCCATGTTTGTTTTGTTGAAAATGAATTTCCCTTCTCTAAACTTCACAAAACACATCCTACAGATTATGAGTGCTTGAGTGATAATTTATATCCTTCCATCTTACCTCTTATCTCTCCAGCCAAACTCCACACACTGCCGAACCCAATCCCATGCCTCAACCCAGTTCGCTCTCCCCTCTTCCTCATCCAGGGCCGAACTCTCCCACAATTCCAGTCTCTGAGCCCCATCCCGCGTCACTCTCCCCGCCTTCTCAACCTGGGCCGTTGTCTCACATGGGCCCAACTCCTATACAACACTCCTCTCCAGCTACCCACGTTTCTACTCTCCCTTCTCACTTGGGCCTGTCTCCTATGCAGCCCAATCCTCCCACTGCACCTGTGACCTCTCCCCCTTTACCCAGCCCAGTTCACTATGCAGCCCAGCTTTCTCCTCTCTCCTCTCCGCATCCTGCTGCCATCCCTCACCCATCTCCCTCCCACATCAGTCATAACCTACAGAGGCCCGCCAATCCCGTGTCCCATCGCATGACTAGTTGTGCAGTCAATGGAATTTATAAACCCAATCCCAAATGTTCCTCCAATCTTCATGTCTCTACCACTACGGATATTTCTCCTATCCCTAAAAATCCTATTAGAGCTATTCGTGGTCAAAATTGGAAGAATGCAATGTTGGATGAATTTAATGCTTTAATTGACAATAAGACTTGGGAATTAGTGCCTCGGCCTCCTAATGTGAATGTTATTCGGTCTATGTGGATTTTTCGTCATAAACACAAATCTGACGGTTCTTTTGAGCGTTATAAAGCTCGTCTTGTAGGTGATGGGAAAACTCAGCAGCAGGGCATTGATTGTGATGAGACTTTTACCCCCGTGGTCAAACAAGCCACCATTAGAGCAGTTCTTAGCATTGCTCTTTCAAAATCTTGGCCCATTCATCAAATGGACATCAAGAATGCTTTCTTGCATGGTTATCTCAATGAAACGGTCTATATGCATCAACCCATGGGTTTTCATAACAAAACTTATCCTTATCATGTTTGTCTTTTGAAGAAATCTTTGTACGGCTTGAAACATGCTCCTCGAGCTAGGAACCAAAGATTTGCTGATTTTGTTGCTACCATTGGGTTTTCTCACAGTAAGTCAAATCACTCTTTATTCATCTACAAGAATGGCTCTGATATTGCTTATATTCTGTTATATGTGGATGATATTATACTTACAGGTTCTACTGATCGTCTGCGTAAGCATATTATGACTCTCTTGGCTTTTGAATTTGCTATGAAAGATCTAGGGCCTCTGAGTTTCTTTTTGGGTATTGTTGTCACTCATCATGCTCATAGTCTTTACTTACCTTAAAAACAATATGCTGCTCAAATTATTGAATGTGCCGGCATGTCTAACTGTAGTCCATATCCTACTCCTGTTGACACTAAATCTAAACTTAGTGCCACGCCGATACTCCTTATGATGATCCGACTACGTATCGTAGTCTTGCAGGTGCTCTTCAATATCTCACATTTACTCGGCCAGACATTTCCTATGCCATGCAACAGATCTGCCTTCATATGCATGCTCCGACTAATGAGCATATGCGTGCTCTTAAGCGTATCATACGCTATATTCAGGGAACCCTTTCTTTTGGTCTACATTTTTACAAGTCCAAACTTGATCGTATCATCTCATATACAAATGCAGATTAGGGAGGTTGTCCTGACAGTCGTTAGTATACCTCCGGTTATTGTGTATTCCTCGGCTATAATTTGATTTCTTGGTCTTCAAAACGGCAACCTACACTTTCCTGTAGTAGTGCTGAGGCAGAATACAGAGGTGTTGCTAATGTTGTTTCCGATACTTGTTGGCTCCGAAATTTGCTTCTAGAGTTGCATTGTCCCATTCAAAAGGCTACTCTAGTTTATTGTGACAATGTGAGTGCTATCTATTTATCCGGCAATCCAGTTAAACATCAACGCACTAAACACATTGAGATGGATATTCACTTCGTCCGTGAAAAAGAAGCTCGTGGTGAAGTGCGTGTGCTTCATGTCCTGTCCCGTTACCAAATTGCTGATATTTTTACAAAAGGGCTTCGCGTGTTTATTTGATGATTTCAGGGACAGTCTAAGCATACAAGAACCTCCCGCTTCGACTAAGGGGGTGTGTTAGAATATATCTTGTATATATTGTATATCTCTTATTTAGTTAGAATATATTTAGTTACCATAGTTATAGCAAATTAGTTGGCTGATTTGTAGCCTAACTTATCTCTTATATATTTGTATATAACGTTATTTGTTCAATGAAATTCTTATGGAATTGCATTCTTCAGTTTCCTTGCTAGGCTCAACAATGATATCTATGAGAAGGTGGAGGTGCATCCTTATATTACTTATGGCAAGACTTGTAAGTTGGCTATGAAGTTTGATAGGCACAAAAAGATTTGCAATGCAACTACTTCCTATGAGAAGGGAGGGAGTTCGAAGTTTAAGAGTCCTTATGTGGGAGGAAAAGAGGGTGGAGCTAACCCTAAAACACCAAACACTAGAAATACGGAGGTATAGAAGGGGAATTAAGTGGCAATTAGTGCTAGAAACTTGTCCAAAATCAAGTGTTTTAAGTACCAAGGGTACGACCATTGCAAGAAGGATTGTCTTAACCCTAGGGCACTCACAATAATGGAGATTCAAGCCATAGGTATGCAATCATTCACTAAAGATGAGGATGACAAGGAAGAGGTGGATATGGATGAAGATAGTACTTAAGAAGAGGCGGAGATTCGTGTTCCAAAAGGGGAGAGAAGCCTCATCATTAGGAGGGCCATGCACGTACAACAAGTGATGGACCAACCTGAACAAAGGGAGAATATCTTGCAAACTAAGTGTAGGGTGAAGGGAGAGTTATGTGACCTAATCATAGGTGGAGGGTGCATGACTAATGATGTTTCCAAGGAGTTGGTGAAGAAGTTCAGTATGAAGACTACGAGGCACCCTAGGCCATACAAGTTAAGGTGGTTAGATGAACAAGGCAAGGCACATCCGTGAGAAAATAAGCACTAGTAGGATTTCAAATTGGATCCTATAGTGAAGATATTCTATGTGATACTTTGAATATGGATGTTTGCCATATACTCTAAGGGAGGCCATGGCAATATAGATGGAACACTTTCTACTTCAGAAACAAGTATAAAGAAATGGATCCTTCTTAATTTTTTTTTTTGAATATTAAAAAAAAAAAAACCTTTTTCACATTAATATATAAAACAAATATGGAAATAAATTGCGTCCAAAGACAATCCAAGCACTATGGTGTCACTAATGTGTACACCATTACTATACCTAAGCCAAAGGAGACACTTTTGGTGGGAAGGAAGGTCGTGGAGAGGGAGGTAGAGTTAGGTTCAGCATGCTATGTGTTGTTTAACAAGGAGGTAATGGAGGGATTAGAGGAGAAAAGCCTTGAATTGGCACTGTTGTTGGAGGAGTTTGAAGATGTGTTTCTGGAGGATTTGCCACCAATTTATGGCGTTGAGCACCAAATTCATTTGATCCTAGGAGCACCTATCCCAAACAAACCATCCTATAGGGCCGGGCAATGGAGAAGCCAGTAGGAGTCAAGGACAAGGTAAGTAATTATATTCCCCTTCACACTTCTACAAGTAATTTTTAACAAATTCTTGCAACTGTTTTTGTAACTTTCATAATTGATAATATGTGAATTTTTGTAGTTTGTAAGTTGAGAATTGTGAGATTAATGTATTAAATAAAGGTGTTGGCTTATGATATAGGAGTAGTATATTTACATTACATACTTGTGGTACCCGATTTTTTACTGTCTTAATTAACGGTCTGAATCCCACGAAAGTCTCTCATTGGACTATGAGTTTTAGAAATCCTTGAAGTTGCCAACCTAATAATATCTCAATAGGGACAGATTTATTTAATAAATCTTTTAAAATCAATTTCAAGACAAAATCACTTAAAACGATGACTTCATATGGATAAGGCATTTTTGAAAATTGGTCTTTAATACCATGAAATAGGGTTCGAGTTTAGGTTTAGAGGTGCCAACGTCTGGAACTCGTCTCCTCTTCTGTTCTAAAGAACGGGCTCTTACTAAATGCGTTATTTTCCATTTTATAGTAATCATGGCTATAAAAAGCAAATCACATAATTTGCAAATATACACATCAACCTTTTTTATTTAGGACCAATATATCATTTATACATGGTAGGTTTGAGTACTGAAGTTGCACTACGTACCAATCATTGCGGTATTGGAATCCACTTATGGATCAAAACCATCGCAGTTCGATCTTATCTCTCACCCTAAATGGCTAATTCCATTGGGGAAGAAAAGGAAAGAATAGATTACGAGTAACTCACCTTTTAGAATTAGATAAATCTATTATGATTAAGGTAATCACTCCAATTAGTGATTGAAATGGGGTTAAGAAAATCAGTGTTCTGGAATTTGGGGATTTACATGAACGTTTTTGTAAAAATGATGGTAAATTGTATAAAATTCATATGAACATGATTTTTTATGTTTTTGGAAAGCCACTGATGTTTTCTTTAAATTGATGTCTTTAGTTTTGTCTAAATGATTTTTTTTTTAAACTTTATTGACAGAACAATCTTAGGTGGTACTGGACAAAATCAGTTTTGCACAACAAAGTTGTATGATTTTTAATTATTTTTACAAAATTCGTTTTTTAGAAATTCCAAAGCCCAGTTGCTGGAAACATCTTGCACTTCATAGGAAACATATTAAATCCAATCAACTATGTAGTTAATGCAGACAAAAAAAATGAAATCAAGTACGAAATTAAAAATGACCATAATTACAGCATCACATTTTTTATGGAGATGTTTATACACAACTTTTCTTGAATTTTTTTATGAAAACATTTTTGGTGATGAATAACAACTTGATTAAGGAAAATCACATAATCAAATTGTTTCCTAAGAGTCACCCCATTAGAAGTGACTATTCTAGGTAGGGTGATTTAAGGTTGGGAACCTATTAGAACTTCCTCATACCTAAATCACTCCAAAATTAAAAAAATGGTAAGAAGAAACAAGAAGAAAGTTAGTAGATGATTGATGAGATAATAAAAAAAAATAACAAAACCTTAAACTTTACCTTGCCAGTTCAATGATGCACTTCCTTTTGCAAATTTTTCTACCTTGTGATTTTCTTAATTTCTAGGTGAGTTTCTAAATCCTCTTCATTACTAACTTAAACCCTTTTTTGTGTTTTTTTCTTTTGATGAACTTCTTTGCTTACTAATTATCTTACTAACTTTTACTTTCTTTTCTTAAGTGTGATTTTCTAGAGGAAAGGAATAGAGAAGATGAGAGATGTAGTGAAATTAAATTGATTTTTTTCAACTTGGTTTAGAAGTGAAAAAAGAAGAGTATTTATAGAGAAATGAGGAGGATGAACTAGAGTTTCAAAGAAGTAGAAAATCAGATTTTTCACCCAAATAAAATCTGATTTTTCACCCAAAAAAAATCTGATTTTTCTTCATCCTTGATCACCCTAATGACATCACTCTAATGACCTCACCTTTATGACGTCATCAAACCTCTTTGGAAACACAAATATTCTTATTCTTTTTGGATTTTCTCATCAATGAGGCAAAATCATATTTTCAAAAAATATTCTTCCCTAAATATCCTAATACGCAAGATAAATGCATCGAAAAACATGCAAAACAAAACTGATTAAGACGCTGCGCCAAATGCAGGAGCCTGCGCTAGGCTCAAGGCACTGCGTCTGGCGCAGGGCATGGTTGTGCGCTTCGCGCACAATCATGCGTCTAGCGTATGATTGTGTGTTTGGCGCACACTCAATTCTTCCGGAAAAAATCTGGATCCCCCCTCTTACACATGGGATTTGATTCTTATTCTCACATCTTTTCATGATTCTTATTCTCTAACTAATGGATAAAGGATGTAATTAGTGGATAAAGAATATATTCTTATTCTTTATCCAATGAACAATGACTTGACCATCAAGAAAACTGATTAATACCGGTTTTGGGATACGACTAAAATCCCGACGCTTAATCGCGACTCGTTTTTTCTATCTTTTCGAAAGACTAAATTGAGACAATTAACGAAAACTCGTCAAATTAATAAAGACGAGCTTGATTATACTACGAATCATTTTATTAAAACGGTGGTTGTAGCTAATAATTGGAACGATACAAATTTTGACAGAAAATTTCTTTTGACTTAATATATTCTCGATAGAAAATATTTATCATTAGTGCTATAATTCGCGTTACTTTATGTACAAAATCCCAATTAATTTTCTAAAACTAAAAATTCGATTTTATCGTCATCTTAGATAGAAAATCCCAATTAATTTTCTAAACATTTGAAAATGCGACTTTATCATCGTCTTGAATAAAAAATCCCAATTAATTTTCTAATATTTTAAATGCGACTTTATTGTCGTCTTAGATAGAAAATCCCAATTAATTTTCTGAATTTTGAAAATGCGACTTTAACGTCGTCTTAGATAGAAAATCCCGATTAATTCTCTAAAATTGAAAATGCGACTTTATTGTCGTTTTTTTTAGTCTTATGAATTTGTCTTTTGTTAATGTAAGAGTATCTGACAATTAATAGGTTGACCACAATTTTTTTTTTTTTTTTTTTTACAGTTTTCCATGGCCTTGATGACAAACAAATTGTCAAGTACCATCATTCACTTTTTATGACTTCATGTGTTATCGTGTCACCTTAAATTAGGACATTGTCAGGTCATGTCACCTAAAGGGTTGACCAAAGGTTATTACCCTCTAGATAAACTATGGTAGACCAACTCATCATATGGCAAAAAAAATTATCTGTTTTTCGGAAAATCTTTCAGATAATGTTTTATGCGTAATGCTTATTTGCTTTATCGAAAAAATGATGATCACTATATAAAATAAATTGATCAAGATCATTATTTTGGATGATCATCAGGAAAAGGGATTGTATCAACGTTCTTGATTCATCATTGACACAGTTTTTTTTTTTAATGTTCGGCTTTAGCAAAAATTGCCATACCACAAATGCTTGGTTATTAGTCATGGTGAAGGATATTCCTTATTATCCTATGGACAATAAACTTATTATATACGGCATGAATCATGGATGTTCATCTTTTCCATCTATAAAAGGGGCATGATTTTTCATATCCAAGTGCACCACCTTCACTACTCCAATCTCTTCTCTAATTTTTCTTCTTTCACAAAATGGCTCCTACTTATGAAGAAGCTAATGAAATGGGGAGCCAGAAGAAAAAACAACTCTCGGGGGTCACAAAGAATTTGGAGCAACCAAGGCAATCTTTTTCTTCTTTCCGCTTCACTAAGATTCTTATGCCTTTGCTTTCACTTTCTATCTGTTATGACATGATTCATGCTGCTTTCCAATTTTGGGATGAAACTCGTCATGTCTTCCACTTTGGAGACCGGGAGATTGTGCCTCCTGTTGAAGAGGTCGAGGGTTTGCTAGGCTTACCATCCAATGGTCCAGTTATCACACCTAGATCTCCTACGAGGATCTCGGGAGATTTATCTACAATTTGATATCTTCCCGAAAATCACCATGGCAGCTACCTAAAATATGGTGAGGTACTTCTTCTCAACTTATTATTGACTTTCCAATTTGGCACTTGGCAATTCTCTAATAATGCCAACTATAGGATTGCTAGAGAAAATGTTTGCATTCTTATGATTTTGGGAAGTACCATCACTAAATGGTCTTTAAACACATGCCATGTTCGGTGTCTTTCACTTATTCCTCAAATTGTTAGCGGGGGTCGTCTTGGACCACTTATTTTGGGGGAAATGTTCATTGGCTTAGGTGAACTCAAAATAAACCCTCAGAGGTTTGTGAAGAGATGTCCATTAGCCCTTCATTTATGGTTATTGGAAAATTTTTCTCTCATGAAACCTCACAAGAGTCTCACTTACAAAAGTAATCATGTCCGGGAGAGAGGTCGTCTTCATTTCTTCTATCAACTTAGCAAAAATGGTGGGTGGCAGGAATTTTTTCTACATCAAGAAATAAAGTGGGTTACAAGCCACATTGGCATTAGTGCAATTGTATATTGCAATTCTAGTCGCAGAGGTGTACAATTACATGGGCTTTGCCAAGTCACTTTCTACCTTCTATTGAGGTGTCTAAGGTAAATTGGTTGGAAGCAAGAGCACATTCCTGCCCTCCAGGTTCTTCCATCTGGTACCACTTATGAGGCTGATATGAGTGGTATTCAGAGAATGTCTACTATATGACAGGGGGCTAAAACTATATTAGCGCTACCAGAACCTTCCTTTCCACTGTTTGATGAAGATTACCTTCAATGGCTTCTAGCGGATATTGGTCAAGATAATGATTCAGACGAGCCTACCATGAAGAGGAGAAGGGTTTGAGAGAAATATCATGTTGTTTTTCCATGTTTTTTTTGTTTTTTTTTTTTATTAGTTTTTTTTAAGCTTGTAGGAAATGTAGGCTTTATGTCTTTTTATGTATGAAATGAAGTACCCTAGTTGGGATGAATAAAAGATTTGTTTGTGAGAATTATCTGCTTGTGAGAAATTCAATGTGAACACAATTCTAAACACGTGCACACTTTAACATTAAATATGACATGCAAATCATAATTAATCAATCATATGACACATAAAAGCATAACATATGAAAAAATGTTTCATCATTTTTCTTTTTCTCTCTTTTTCTTCTTCTTTTTTTTCTTTTTTTTTCTTTGCATACATTATATCAATATCTAG
Source organism: Beta lomatogona (assembly GCA_947646795.1). Taxonomy (NCBI): domain Eukaryota; kingdom Viridiplantae; phylum Streptophyta; class Magnoliopsida; order Caryophyllales; family Amaranthaceae; genus Beta; species Beta lomatogona. The sequence continues at coordinate 106,179 of CANSNZ010001498.1, forward strand.
AAACACGTGGCATGTTTATTAAGAATAACTAGATAGGATACAAAATCCCCAAATTGCTTGGTTACTTGACCATGACAATTACAATTACTTTGATGCCTAAGCGTAATGTTTCTTCAACTGATCAAGATTAGTGAAATGGGTGAACTCATTCCCATCAAAATCCATTAGCTTCACTGCTCCAGCTGTGGAAACATGATTGACTAGGATGGTCCAGACCAGTTAGGCTTGAATTTTCCTCGAGGATCATGCAACGGATCTCTATTCTCCTTTAAGATTATATCACCTTCTTGAATGTCTCTATCTCGAACCCTTTTGTTAAATGCACGAGCAATTCTAGCTGATAAAGTTGAATGTTGTGCAAAGCTTGTAGTCTGCGCTCATCTGCAAATGCAAGCTCATCATAACGAGTTTTGTACCATTGATCTTCTGAAATTTCACTTTCTTCTATGACCCTGAGAGATTGAATCTCCACCTCAAGCGATCGGACCGGCTCCATCCCATAAACCAAAGAATACGGGGTTGTTTCTTTTGGAGTCCTAATTCATATCCTATATCCCCAAAGGGCATATGGGAGTTTGTCATGACATTCCCTAGTCTTTTCAGTCATCTTGGCAACAATGGTTTTGATTGTCTTATTGGTTGCTTCCACTGCTCCATTGGTTTGGGGACGATAAGGTGAGGACTGATGATGCTTGATTGCATATTTTGCGAGAGCGGTCTTCAGATGACCCTCAACTTGTGATCCATTATCAGATATGATTCCAAAAGGTATGCCATACCGACAGATAATGTTGTTAATCACAAATTTCGAGACTTGCTTTGCCCCTAGCTTTGAAAATGATGCAGCTTCAACCCACTTCGAAAAGTAATCAATTGCTACAAGAATATATTGATGCCCATTTGAAGCCTTTGGATGAATTTGTCCGATTATGTCTATGCCCCAACTTGAAAATTTTCAAGGAGAAGTCATATTATGTAGTGACACAGGTGGCATATGATTGAGGTTAGCAAACATATGACATTGTTTGCAGGCGCGGACAAAGCTGATGCAATCACCTTCTAGAGTGCTCCAATAGAAACCTGCTCGCAAAATTTTACGAGCCAGCATTCTTCCATTCATATGGAGTCCCCATTCTCCTCTATGAACTTCTTCCATGATGGCTTGCTTTTCGCTGTCATTCACGCAGAGTTGCAGAGCACCATCGAACCCTTTGTGATATAGTCTACCTTTTAGTATGAGAAAATGAGCAGCTAGCCTTCTGATGGGTATGCGGTCCTTCTTGCCACTTCCCTCTAGATATTGCATAGTCTCCAGGAAAATCTTGATATCCTTATACCAGGCATCATCGTCATCTTGTTGAGTCAATGTGGAGACGATTTATGCTACCGTCACTGTAGGTCCCTTCCTTTCTTCAATTAAAACTGACTGGATCTTTGTACCATTTTCCCATGTTAAATTAACAGCGACATTGGCTAAAGCATCAGTGAAACTATTTTATTCTCGAGGAAGATGTTTGAAGCTGATATCTTCAAAATAAGGGATCAATTCTTGAAGATACTTTGTGTAGAGCTGAAGTCTTTCATCTCTAACCCTCCAAATTCCTATTGTTTGAGATATGATGAGATTAGAATCTCCATACATAGTGAGATATCTTGCCCCTGCTACCAAAGCAGCTTTTACTCCATATATACAGGCTTCATACTCAGCTGTATTGTTTGTTGTTGGGAAATCCAGCTTGACAGCAAATAGAATATGGACTCCATCAGGATCTACCAACAAAACTCCTGCTCCATTACCTCTCCTATTATAAGCTCCATCAAAATCATGCACCATTTTGGATAGTCAATGAATAATTAGTACACATCAGGGAATGCATCATCATATTCATCTCCTGACACTAGTCCTTCTGCTAAGGCGTCAGATATGGCTCTTCCTTTGACAAATTTCTGGCTGACACATTGAATATCAAACTCAGAAAGCATAGCATGCCATCTCGCTAATCTTTCACTAAGAATGGGTTTCTCTAACAGATACTTGATTGGGTCAAGTCTTGAGATCAGGTAGGTGGTATGGGCTTGAAGGTGATGCCTCAACTTCTTCGTAGCATAGACCAAAGAAATACATGCTTTTTCCAATGGGTATATCTTGTCTCATACTCCAGGATTTTCTTGCTGAGATAGTATATGGCAACTTCCATCTTTGTACCCTCTTGATACTGGGCTAAGAGAGCACCTATAGCCGTTTCAGTGATAGTGAGGTACAAAATCAAGGGTTCTGCTGGTTTAGGCGGCATTAGAATAGGTGGAGTTGAAAGATACTCTTTAATGGAATCAAAAGCTTCCTGACATTCCTCGTTCCACTCATGGGATGCCCCCTTTTCTGAGTAGCTTAAATATAGGTTCACATCTCATAGTAAGTTGTGAGATGAACCTGCTGATATATTGAATTCTGCCGAGAAATCCTCTTACTTCTTTTTCTGTTTTTAGAGGTGGTAGCTCTTGAATAGCTCTTACCTTTTCCGAGTCCACTTTAATGCCATCTTGACTGACAATGAATCCCAACAACTTCATCGAAGTGACACCAAACACACATTTTTGAGGATTCAGCCTTAGATTGTATTTCCTAATTCTTTCAAAGAAGAGCCTTAGTGCACGAATATGCCCCTCACGATCTTCACTTTTCACAATCATGTCATCTACATAAACCTCCATAATGTCGTGGATGAGGTCATGAAGGATAGTGGTTGCGGCCCTTTGATATGTAGCTCCGGCATTCTTGAGACCAAAAGGCATAACTCTGTAACAGAAAGTGCCCCATGGAGTGATGAAAGACGTCTTTGTCATATCTTCTTGAGCCATGAGTATTTGATTATACCCTAAAAATCCATCCATGAAGGAAAACATTGCATGACCAGTCGTGCTATCCACGAGGACATCGATATGGGGTAAAGGAAAGCAATCTTTTGGTGATGCAACATTCAAATCACGAAAATCAATGCACGCTCCTACCTCTTCTTCATCGTCCTCACTTGGTTCATAATCTGGCTTTGTTTCTTCAGCACTTACATCTGGTGTGGCTACTGGAACCTCATTCATCCATGAATTTTTAGGTACTGCGAGAATACAGTGGATAGTGTAATTATCTAATCTAGTGCCATCTACTTCCTTTAGATGCAATACCGATTTCCCGGTGTTGGAGATGGTCATGATTTCTGAATCACTAGAAATAGTCACAGCACCCTGATTGGTGAGAAGCTTTACCTTCTGATGTAGAGTAGAAGCTACTGCTATATATTCATGCAGCCATGGTCTTCCTAATAAGAGGTTAAAACAAGCTTGAATATCAATGACCATGAATTCCACCTTCCTTGCCACAGGACCACATTCAATGACGAGGCTGATTAAACCCAATACTTCTCTCTTAGCATTATCATATGCTCTGACCACCTGGTTGGATGGAACCAGATCTTCTTTTGAATACTCATGTCTTGTTAGCACACGTAGAGGGTAAACATTGATTGCGAAGCCATTGTCGATCAATACTCTAGGTATCTCCCATCCATTATAACGTATATTGATGTGCAATGAATTGTTGTGGTTGATATTATCAAGAAGATCATTGTCTGTGAACATGAGAGTTCGATCTACCCCATGAGTGAGCCATACCATCTGGTCAGGTGTTATGGAAGAGCTTACAGAGGCTTCATTAAGATGATTTAGAACAGCTGCCCTATGAGGCTGGGAATGCGTTAACAATTTCCAAATGGAAACATTAGCATTTACTTCTTTCATGCGCTTGATAGCATCATCTTCCTTGTTACTATCCTCTGTCATTGGCTCTTTGCCCTTTTCTTTCTCCTCAATACCTCCAAAGGATTTTCATCCTCCAAATGTGACGGTTTAAAATGGCGACCTGCTCTAGTCAAATCAGAAATATTCACGTACTACTCATCACTAAGATCATAAGGAAGATGGGGCGCCGGTATGTATTTGGAGTGGTGGAATGTCCTCCAGTGCTTTTCTCCGCAATTGTCAAGTCGAACAGGCATCTTCATCAGCATCAGAGTCTAAGATGAAGAAAGCACCATCATAATCCAAGGTTCCACACATGTCAGAGAATGGATCCTTGTTGAGAGTGAAACTAGGATCTTTACAAGGTATCATTTTGATTTTTTCTTGAGTGGAATAGTCATAGACCAGACACTTGTAACCTATGGCTATTGGCATTTCATACATTGGAGGAACCGTCTTGCGGATTAACTGGATTGGATCACATCCATCTGAAGCAGCAGAGATGGCATTGATGGCAAATGAGGGTTTATGATTAGGAAGGGGTTTTTTTTTTGTGATGTTACACTGAAAGTCATTTGGTTTATTGGAGATGGATCCTAAAGAAAGTTTTCCATCATCCACAAGGTTTTGAATTTGATGCTTTAGAGCCGTGCAGTTTTCAGTATTATGCCCCGGGCTCTGATGGTATTCACAGTTTTAGTTTGGGTCATAACCAGGGTAAGGATTTTTAGGAGGTGGGCATGGATTCAAGGGTTGAATGAGATTGGCCTTTTTTAGCTTGGAGAGAGCTTGGGAAAAAGTCATGTTCAAAGGAGTAAAGTTCCTTTGTGGTCGTAACTGGAATGCAGAAGATGCGCCAATAGCATGGATCGCATTAGTTGTCTTAGGAGCTGCTGAATCATTGTTTGGGGTTCTTTTGTTATTTCCAAACTTTGCACTATAAGTAGTGCGGCCAGTAGGTTCATCTTTCTTGATGTCTCTCCTTTTCATAGCACCCTCAACTAGAGTTCCCGTAGCAATCAAAGCTTTGAAAGTTGGGAAATATTGGTATGCCATATGCTTCTAATGGACAGGAAGAAGGTTCTTCACAACCATTTGCAGTTGTTCCTCCTCATTAGGCCTACTCATCATTTTGGAGGCCTTGTTATTCTACCGAGTGATAAATGAAGAAAATGTCTCATTAAGGTTTTGAGAAGTGGTCTCCAGATCCCTTCTAGTAACATCAATTTCTTCATTATATTTGTATTGGTTTGAGAACTCTCTGACTATGTCAACACAAGTGGATTTCTTTGTATTTTCAAGGTTGAGGAACCAATGTGCTGCCGCACCATCTAAATACTGTTAAAAGAGTTGAGCCATCAGAGACTCTTCCACTCCCCAGGGACTCATTGCCTCTACATACATTTTCAGGAAATTGGTGGGGCTTCCGGTCCCATCAAACTTTGTCAGATTAGGCATCTTGAAACCATGGGGTAATCGTACCTTCGGGAAAAGAGTTAACCCATGAATGTCCATCCATGGTTCAGCCTTAGTCATGCCTTTTAAGATTTTTTTGAGCTTGACTACTTCTTCCTTGAGCTTAGTGGGAATTTCTGTCTCATTGTTCAGAGGCTAAAGGTGAAAAGGTGAAGCTAGCTCCGACTCCGGAGGAGGAGGAGAAGGCATCTGGGCGCTTTGGCGCATTATGCCCAATACAGTTTGTTCAATATTATCCTGTCGGTCAAGCATAGTCTGGACAAGTCCTCGGAGCTCAGTCATTGGATCAGGTGGAGGGGCAGAGTTTTGTTGGTGCTCGTTGTTCGGATTTTCAGACATGTTGCTGAGACGTGTAGCAGAGAATACAGCTAGTGTAGACAAGGATGACAATATTACTGACAGAGAACGTTCACTATGGTCAGAACTTCGATGAATTAGCCTAGATCCTGAGCGGGCCCAGGCAGAGTTCCTGTGAAATGAGATGAAAAAGTTAGCACAAAAGTTTGTCCAGACTTTCTTTCTTCTTTTTTTTTTTTTTTTTTTTTTTTGTGCAGGGAATGAAAGAAATGATATCTTCGAAATTTTTTTATTTTACCCCAATTTCAGTTATCATTTATTAAAAGGTGCGAAACCTTGACTCTATCATTTGTTTTGGATTTTTCATTAGATTTATTTGACTTGTTATTCTCATTTTTTTTTAGACTTGGACCTTTGATTTACATTTTAAACTTCCACTCTTGGACTTTTTTTTTTTTTTGGGATAATACACAAACACTTTTCAAAATCAATTTGATGATATCCTTCCATTTCATGGTGCTATAGAAATAAGAGAAAAGAGGTATAGCGAGGCCTGTGTCCTCATTTTGGGCAAATTATAATGCCCCATATATCATTCTTTTTTGGGGTGATCTGCATGTATTGATTGCTTCTAAGCGCTTAAACAAGATAAGAAAATATCAAATTCAAAAGGGGCCGCACCCGAAGGTTGCCTACGTATCTCCATGAGTGGATTTGAATTTGGGGAAGAAATTCTTCTTGTGATGATTTTTTTTTGTTTTGAATGGAGAATCAAGCCCAACGTAGTTCCGTTTAAAAATGAAATTTTACATACTTTTTTTTTTCCAGCTGCACTCGGAAAATGAGTTGCCTACGTACCCCTTTTAGTACATTACATTACAACATTAGATTATTTTTTAAATTTTTTTAGATGATCAAGCCGCACATAGCTCTACCTACAAAATACAATATAAAAGCGATTAAATGAATCCGGTACTTCCTAAACTTTTCAGACTTCAGTTTGCCGAGCCCCAAGCCATATGTTCTCCAGTTTGAAGACGTCTGTCCCACCTTTCTTTTTTCTTCTTGACATATAATGGGTTGTCTTCTCAGTTGAGGAGCCATGATGCCCCTGCCTTGCACACCAGCATGCAAGAGGCTCTTGTTTCATAATCAATTTCGTCAAGGAATATATAGGGTTCCATGATAGATTGGATTGTGGCAACTTTGTGTGCTGAACTTTCTTCTCCCTCACACTGAACGGCCCAAGTCGCTTTGTAAAGCCAATGGAACTTTTCCTCAACTCTCTTAACTTCTCTCATATCTGGTATCCAATTCGGTTGATCAAGATCCTCCTCGGGAATAGGCCAGTGGCAATAGGATTTCACCAGTTTGAGGGGCGGCGTATTTGATGCAGTTCCTGCGGAATCCTTGCTGTTCTGCTCGTGATTTAAGTGACACACATGAGATATGTGAGATTTTTGCATTGCTGCTCCCATGGCTATATATCCAGGGATGGTGATTACCCCGTGCGGAGTTACCATTTTTACTTTTTGGTGCAATGTTGAGATGATAGCATGGTTCTCTTGGAGCCACGGTCGTCCTAACAACATCGTGAAAGGAGCTTCGCAATCGATGATCATAAAGTCAACCTTTCGTATGAACGCTCCGATACGCAGTATCATAGTTGTTGCCCCTATAATTTCCCTTGTGGAACCATCATATGCAACCATAGTCCCTATTGACGTTTCTCCTTGGGGAGGGGGACACCCGAGCCACTTGAGGGTACTGAGTAGACAGAGATTGGCAGAAGCTCCATTATCGACCATTACACCTTTGATATGTCTGGCACTATGATCAACAGCGATTTACAAAGCACTGTTATGAGTTGGGTTATCTGGGAGATCATTATCAGATAAGGTTATGACAGAGGTGGTTTCAGCCTGGTCTGTATTGAGAGGTCCTATTAGCATATTCTGAGCACAACAGATGTCAGCATAAGCAATGAGCTGATCAATTGTTATTGGAATAGTGTAAATGGCTTCTGAATTGGATCTTGGGGTACTGAAGGAACATTACTCCCCAACATGTAGGGGTTGAGGGAATCATCCAGAGGACTTGTTTCATCCTCTACCGTTGGCGGTGCGGGGGTGATGCTTCTTGGTCGTGTCGAATTCCCATGGATGGTTATCGTTCCCGAGGTTGTTGGGCATTTGAGTTTTCGGTGTGCAAGAGAGGCAACAACTTTGTTCGCATTGAGCCATGGTCGCAACAACAACAAAGTGAATGAGGTTAAAGCTTCAACAACCGTGAAATCTGCATCACAAATCCAGTCTTTATACCTCAGTTGAAGATTGATCGTCCCTATAGTCCTCCCTGAAGTATTGTCGTATGCTCCCAATACTGTATCAGTAGGGCTTAATAATGTGATGTTCTACCCTAACTCATAAAGCGTTCCTTTGGGGCAAACATTAAGTTCCGATCCATCATCTATTAGTACATTGGTCAATTCTCGCCCATTGCATTTCAAAGTAATATATAAAGCTTGATGAGGATCGAGTTCCTTGGGAAGATCAACCTTAGTGAAGGACACAATTGGGGGCATCCATGATGGAGGAATGGGAATTTTTCCATCTTCTATTAGCTGGTGGATGGCATGCCGAAGGTCAACACACCGGTCTGTTTCGTGTCCAAACTGATGGCAAAAGATGCAGTATAATCCAATGTTAACCCCTGGTGGTGGCAAAGTGTAACAGTGATGCTTCGCTTCTAAAAGACCCTGTCTTTTCAGACGACTGTACTTGGTTCCTAGAGATTCTTCCGTGTCTGCATAGATTTGGTTGATAGATCTCCAACGGCCTTTTCCTTTTACCAAAACTTTAGTCTGAATTTGCTTCCCAGAATCGGACATTGTGAAATGATGCAGGTTTCAGTTTTCCTCTTTTTTTTTTTATGTGAAGTACCTGAAATGTACACACTAACAATGTTAGTCAATGACTGATAAATTTTCTTTGTATGTTTTTGTTTTAGCAGGAAATGGAAGAATTTTTTCCTTTTTTTTCGAAAATGATTATCCCTTTTGATTTTATCTTTTGACACAGTTTTTTTTGTAGTCAATTTTTAGACTAGACTTTTCTTGTTTTAAACTATACAATTTTAATTACCATCTAATTCCTAAACATGACACGTTTTGAACTCGTGATTATGACTCCTATCATTTTCGTTTTTTCTTTTTTTTTTTTTTTTTGGATTACATTTTCAAAATAGGATTTTTTCTCTTTTAAAAATCAATTTTGTTTTTGGAAAAACCAATTTGAATGAAAAGAATTATGAAGCAAATGTGAGTTTTTTTTTTTTTTAAATGGGTGAGCACATTTTTTTTACATGACACTTGTGATAAATAAACAAGAATACCCTTAATATTTCAATAATCGTTTCGGCAGCAATTCAGCTACAGTTAATGATTACTGAAATATTGACCGACTAAAAGCGGACTAAGGATTTTTTGAAAATATTTCACATTATTAACTGAAATAAATAAAGGACATTTGTGCATTGATCCTTGTGTCCTACAAGTCAACTAAAAGGTGATTCATTTAGGGAGAGATTATGTTAAAGTGGCCTCGAGTCACTTCCATTGTGTCCATCGAGGGTGGACGCTCCTGACACAGAGCTGGTCGCAAGAGCTCGCGGATGCAGGTCTTACGCCCTTAATTCATTAATTTGTCATTCTAAAATTATGACCCTTGCCAATAGACAGAGGTACTAGACCTAATAAGAAAATGGTTAAAAAGAGTGCACGTGTATGGATCAATAAACTACCAAGCACACGTACTTTTCACATAAGAATGCTATATACAAAAATTAAATTGTGAATAGCCATGATTAACATTTTTATTATATATACATATGGAAAATAACGCATTGTTCAGGTTTAAACCTCATATAATTCAAGTGGAAGTATAGTCCCTAGTGAAGACGCCAGCTTGTGGTACCCGATTTTTTACTAGTCTTAATTAACGGTCTGAATCCCACGAAAGTCTCTCATTGGACTATGAGGTTTAGAAAACTTTGAAGTCGCCACCCTATTAATATCTGAATAGGGACAGTTTATCTAATAAATCGTTTTAAAATCAATTTCAAGAAAAATCATTTAAAACAATGATGACTTCATATGGATAAGACATTTTTAAAAATTGGTCTTTCATACCATGAGATAGGGTTCGGGTTTAGGTTAAGAGGTGCAAACGTCTGGAACTCGTCTCCTCTTCCGTTCTTAAGAACGGGCTTTTACTAAATGCGTTATTTTCCATTTTAAAGTGATCATGGCTATAAAAAGAAAATCACATAATTTGCACATACATTTTTATTTAGGACCAATATATCATTTGTACATGGTAGGTTTGATCACTGAAGTTGCACAACATACCAATCATTGCGGGATTGGAATCCACTCATGGATCAAAACCAATGTAGTTCGATCTTATGTCTCACCCTAAATGGCCAATTCCATTGGGGAAGAAAATGAAAGAATAGATTACGATTAACTCACCTTTTAGAATTAGACAAATCTATTAAGATTAAGGTAATCACTCCAATTAGTGATTGAAATGGGGTTAAGATAATCACTTTAATTAGTGATTAAATATGAAGGAGGATCAAAATAATCACCTTAATTAGCGATTAAAAACGGAGGGTAAGATAATCACTCTAATTAGTGATTAAACTTAAAAGGAAAGATAATCGCCTTGATTAGTGATTAAAAATGAAAAAAAGAAGTAATCACCTTAATTAGTGATTATTCAAGGCTTAAGATAATCACTCTAATTAGTCATTAAATGAGAAAAATAATCGTCCTAATTAACGATCATTAAGGTTTAAGATAATCACTCTAATTAGTGATTAAATGAGAAAAATAATCGCCATAATTAACGATTATTAAGGTTTAAGATAATCACTCCAATTAGTGATTAAATGAGGAAAATAATCATCCTAATTAACGATTATTAAGGTTTAAGATAATCACTCTAATTAGTGATTAAATAAGGAAAATAATCATCCTAATTAAGGATTATTAAGGTTTAAGATAATCACTCTAATTAGTGATTAAATATGATGAAAGGTTAATCTAATCACCCTAATTGGTGATTAACCAAGGTTAAAGATAATCACCTTAATTAGTGATTAAATGAAGAGTTTGAGTTAAATTAATCGAGGATTGAAATAACCACCCTAATTAGTGATCACGTTTATAATTTTCAAGAGGTCTTAGAGGTTTGCTTCCTAATTGAAGGCTTTTGAGAAATAATCTTCATTGAAGATTATTAAATCATTTAGAGAGAAATGATCTATTTGAGATCAAATTTGGAGATTGTATTTGGCTAATTGGAATTTGGCCATTTAAAGTGAGACACATGAAACGGCCGAAAATCAATTCGGAGATCATAATTATCAATCTAATTATGTCAAATTATATGATTAATCTATTTGAAGATGGAGAAAAAATTTAAAATGTAAGATGGATCATCATACAATTTAACTTAGTTAGATCTGTAATTTTTCCTCTTAATTGAGATTGGGTCATTTGATTCATAGACTATGATATATTGGCCCAACATGCAACATTTGTAACATTGGTTGCTCATTTTATTCAAAAGGATTGTGGAATTATTTATGAAAATTATGCATAAACATCTACATGTTTTTTTTTATTGAGTGATGTAATAACTATTTACAAAGAATATTTATTACAATAAAATGTACAAAATGTATGATCTATACAAATCTTCAACCTTGATCTTCACCATGATGCTCCTTGATCTTCATTTCCTTGAATGGGCTTTGGAATTCACGTTTATTTATAAACTTGTGAAAATTAGAGATTAATTAACCTCTTTAATTTTGATTTTTTATGACAATTTTTATTGGTTTTCATTTACATGATAAAATGAGTCATTTTCCAGATTGCCCTTTTGTTCTTATATTGACTTGCAAAACTCATATTTATGTACAAAACGTTAAACTGAGCATGTGTTACATCTATGGATAGGTCAGTGAGTTTTTTATGTTGTGTCAAAGTTTCATAAGCTTTTAGTAACAACTCGAATTATGCTGAATTTTATGCCAAAACTGGTCAAAACAGGACCTTTATTCAATTTATTCTTTGAAATCCAACTTATTTAACTTAGTTTGAAGTTAATTATTGGTATGAACATTCTAGACACTTTGAAAGACTTTACTGGAAATTTTTGCTTGAATTGAACGTTTTTAAGACTATTTTTTATTTATTTTCTTAACTGAAGAGAAAATCAGTGTTATGGAATTTGGGGATTTACATGAACATTTTTGTAAAAATGATTTAAAATTGTATAAAATTCATATGAACATTTTTTTTTATGTTTTTGGAAAGCCACTGACGTTTTCTTTAAACTTGATGTTTTTAGTTTTGTATAAATGATTTATTTTTAAACTTTATTGATAGAAAATTCTTAGGTGGTACTAGACAAAATAAGTTTTGCACAACAAAGTTGTATGGTTTTTAATTATTTTTACAAAAAAAAATTTTAGAAATTCCAAAGCCCAGTTGCTAGAAACATCTTGCATTTCATAGGAAAAATATTAAATCCTATCAACTTTTTAGTTAATTTAGACGAAAAAAATGAAATAAAGTACGAAATTAAAATTGACCATGATTACAGCATCACATTTTTTATGGAGATGTTTATACACAACTTATTTGAATTTTTTTATGAGAACATTTTTGGTGATGAATAACAACTTGATTAAGGAAAATCACATAATCACATTATTTCCTAAGAGTCACCCCAATAGAGGTGACTATTCTAGGTGGGGTGATTTAAGGTTGGGAACCTATTAGGACTTCCTCATACCCAAATCACTCCAAAATTTTCTACTTATTTGAAACCCTATTTCATCCTCCTCATTTCTCTATGTATACCCTCCTTTTTTCATTTCAAAACCAAGTTGAAAAAAAATCAACTTAATTTCACTACGTCTCTCATCTTCTCTACTCTCCTCTAGAAAATCACACTTAAGAAAAGAAAGTAAAAGTTAGTAAGATAATTAGTAAGCAAAGAAGTTCATCAAAAGAAAAAAAAAAGAAAAAAAGGGTTTAAGTTAGTAATTAAGAGGATTTAGAAACTCACATAGAAATTAAGAAAATCACAAAAAAGATAGAAAAAATTTGCAAAAGGAAGTGCATCATTGAGCTAGCAAGGTAAGTTGAATTTATATCTGAATTTTCTAACTAGGGATAGATTTATAAGGCAACAATGAAAAGTCATGATTTCTCTAGAAAGTTCACCAGGAATGACGAGAAAAAGAAAAATGGGTTTGTTTAGTTGGATTTCTAAAATACAATGTGTACACCATAAACACTAATACACTTTATTATCTTATTTACGTTGAAACCTTAATTTGGAAACTAGTAACCAATTTCTAAATATAATCATGACTAATATATACTTAATTACTAATCAAATGCTAATTGAAAAGTGGACTATTACACTTGTTGGCTCCGAAATCTTCTTCTAGAGCTTCGTTGTCCCATCCGCAAAGCTACATTGGTTTATTGTGATAATGTTAGTGCCATATACCTCTCTGGTAATCCTGTTCAACATCAATGCACTAAACATATTGAGATGGACATCCATTTCGTACGTGAAAAAGTTGCACGTGGAGAAGTTCGAGTTCTTCACGTTCCGTTCCATTACCAGATTGCCGACATCTTCACTAAAGGTCTTCCGCGCGTACTTTTTGATGATTTCCGGGACAGTCTAAGCGTACGACAACCTCTCGCTTCGACTGCGGGGGTGTGATAGACTATATATTAGGAAATATTCTAGTCATTGTAATCTACGTAATCTTCTTATTTTGTATAGCACAATTAGTTCCTATACTTTAGCCTTAGATTATGTTAATAATAGGTTTGTATATATTCATTCCTAATGATCAATACAACTCAAGGGATTACATTCTCCTACAGACAGTTCTTTTCGTCGTATGAATAGGCACAGTTGAGGAAATAATTAGTGATAAAAAGGTAATCTTTGTACATACAGCTTTCTGATCACTCAAATGTCATTAAAAGGCATTGATCTAATTAGGCTACTGGTGTTGACGTTGCCGGCTAACTTCAGAACCTCATACAATTAAGATGATTAGTAGTTTAGATGAATTCGCAACATCAATCAAAATAATTTTCAACTTTAATTTGTGTATCACTTGTGTGCCACTTATTTATATTCGTTATTGCTAGTTATTACTACTATTGTTGTGTCGTATGATAAGATGCTTTTGACTAGCTTATTAGTTGACTTGTTGACTTGTGTTGTTGCTAAGTCGTTGGTGATTGGGAGGCTATCCTAGAAATGTCATCGACCTAATTTTGTCCATGTTTCGAACCTAACTCCGAACCCGAAATAAAGGAGATCACAAACTTAAGTTAATACTCCCCGCGTTTCAAATTATAACGCATGTAAACCAGTTTTACACATATTAAGAATTTAATTAGTTTTAGTTAGATTTGCATAGAAAATAAGAATTGACATTAAATATTGTATTGATAATAGAAAATAACCTATAGTATTATCTTGATAGTATAAAGTTGCATTTAATTTTACATTGGTAATGTAAAATGCCTTACATTTTAAAACAAAAACTTTTAGCTAAAATGCATTATAATTTTAAACAAAAGGAGTAGCTAAGCGAGCAGTTAGAGATGGAAAGTACATAGATAAAGTCTAGAGTGATTTAGGCATAATGTTGGCTCTGATTTCTATAATCTCAAGTGACTTACCAATGATTTTGGTATCTAGAGGGAAGTGGGGAGTAATTGAGTAAAGATGCACCCTTTCCAGAGTTAAGTACTTGTTAGGGGGATCAAAGTTCCACACTTTTTTCTTAAGGGGACTCAACTAATTTGTTAGACCATTAGAGGATCAAAAGCAAAGAACGTTAATCACTGCTAACATGATCAACAAAAATAAACCAAAAAAAAAAGAAGAATAAAAAAAATGTTAGAAGACAAAAGGCACTTGTTTTATCTGAGATTCATAGATATTAGTCATTCCCCAACCTGTTAATGACATAAGCACTTTATTTTCTCCGAAGATTGAAATAACAGTTAAAACATTCAGCCAAAAACATTGAAAACTCTGTATTGACATCGGAAAAAATTGCATAAAAGAAAAGAAACAAACACACACTTAGGAGTTAGGAACCACTAATGCTAGCACCACTTACTAGATTTGGGGAATCCTTGACTTGACCACGACACCTACAAAGACAGACATTATATTAAACTAACACGTGTCTTCCTAATATGATAAGAGAGGTCCGACGATGGTGGAGTATTACTTCTTCGCTGGGATTTTACTTGAGAGATGTCACATTTGTGTATCCTCTTCCTGAACCTTCTTCCGGTTCTAGAGATCAGATGGGTATGACATCGACTCGTCAAATCGGTCGTCTTTGCCTTACATACGAGCTCTTTCCCTCTGTGCTAGTAACAACTGACCTTTCTTCTTCTTTGAGTGGACTGTTCGAATTTTTGAGTTTGTCCTGCATTAGAACATTTGCACTCGAAATTGTGTTAGTTGAGGTATCCATACTTACCTCGATATTTTGCATCTCTTGAAGAGCCTTAGCAGTCTAATTTCCTCCCGTTCAAACTCGATGGCTTCTTTAAGGCATCATCCACAAGGCCCTGTCACATTGAGAGCCGGATTAGAGACATGCACTGCCGTCAACTTGGAGTTGCCAGGGGGGGCTCCTTTGAGATTTTAGTTTTTTAATTGAAGGTGCAAAACTTCAAAACCCACAATAAGTGGGACTGATAGAAATTAACTTCTTTCCCTTCCTGTAGCTCCCTATATCAGCTTGGAAAATCATCACGCGAGAAGATGTTCATTTATCGTTGCTAAAAGTGACCTTGTAGGCGTGTTTTTATTTCGCATATACGGTGTGAGCGCGTATTTGACTGCCCCAGTATTAAGGTTTTATTGAAAAAAAGTTTTGAAGTCACCAACAAGTCTTTAAAGGAAGGCTCGTAAATCTAATTGGATATTGGGAAACCGTAGGGACAAATTAGAGAATTATCTAATGTAGATTTCTCCATCCTGACTCCATAGATGTTCAATGAACCTAGATTGAGTTCGGGGGTGAGGGTACTAACACGACCATAATGAACCACATTCGCCCGTTGTTGGCCTCTACTAAATATCGATTCATGTCAATTTTTATGCAATAGAATAACCAGATAATATTTTCATGCACCCTAAAAATAATTTAGTCTAGGTTGGTTCAGGAAACACCTAAAAGACTATTTTTTAGTGATATGTTATCAAGCAATCAAATTACAGGGAACCTAACAGGTTGTCCAAATTATCTAATTAATATTAGAACATCTTTGTAGGTCTTTGATTAACAAAAATAACATGTGTGGTGATAAAAAAAAATAGCAGGACATTCAGACAAGCATATAATAATATATGAAAATAAATAGAAAAAAGGAATAAATTAAAAGGTTAGAATATACAAAAGAGCAATTTTTATATTAAACATCTACATTATGAAGGAAATTATTAGTAATATAAAAATAATAATTTGATTCAAGGACCCTCAAGATAATACCGTGGCTTGGGTCTGCGAGATTGACAACGTTCGGGATGAGCAATCATGAAGCTTGAAGGAAAATATGTGCTTTTAGAGAGATTTTGTAAAGGTTCGTAAGTTATTTGTAAGTGTCGAAGTCTTGGTGTTAAAGTATTGAAGTATGTGAAAACCGGTATTTTAATTCGGAAAATCGAAGCCTATTTATAGAGATAACGGAAATGCACTTCACGCGCCAGCTGCGCCAAGCGCAGAAGGCTATGTAACGCACAAACACACGTACATGCCAATCATCAGTGCCCAAGTGGCACACGCTTTTAAAAAAGAAGATTAACAGCTTGTGCATCGCACAGAGAAAGTTATCTAAAACTATTGGCCTTTAACTTATATGAACTTATCGACTTTACATATGACTTATCTAAACTTATTAGCTAGCAACTTAACTTATTTATGATATTTTTTCCTGCAATAAGTGAACAAAGGGTGATAAAACTCTATTTGATTAGGAGGAAAAAATCTTCCTAAATACCTTTTGTGAGGAAAATATAAGCCTATATTTCATATAAAGAAAAAATGACATACATTGGAGGATAGGGAGGCCATGGCCAACTCTACCCTGCTGAATGTTCAACGGAATCAACAAATGTAGTTCATGAAAGATGAACTTTATTGGGCAGATGCAAGAAAGTTCTCGTACCTCTACAAACTACAACTTATAGAGAAGGGGGATAAAAGAAGATACTATAATTATGTCATATGAGTACCACTTTCATTAGTCTTAATAATGGATAATTATTAATTTTGGTATGCATTAGCTTATGTGAATTTCCCATGTTAAATGTACCATATTCTTGTAATTTATTAATAAAAACTTATGACAATTTTCTTTTTATTAAGGGTAATGATGAAACTTTATAAATTATAAATATATGAGCACCACTTCAAGTAGTCTAATATTTATAAATTAATTTCATTAAGAGAACCCTTAAAAGTCATTTTTTGCATCCGGAAACTAACAATTATTCGATATTAGCTAAACGTTACCAAACATATTTATGCAAATTGTTGCTATACCCGCTACCAAAGAGCAATTAATGAACACAACAATTAACTATCAATTAAGTGTCAAATAGAGGCATAATCCAAAAACAAGACAAAAGTTGTAATAAATATGAATCCTTGGTATGATCAATCTTTCAACCAATTATTTTGTAATGGTGCATGAAACAATGGTCAACCAAAAAAGTTAATGAAATAGAAAGATATGTCAATTATCTTATTTACATAGGAAATCAGAAGATTCCGATTACTATAAAAGCTAAGTGCTGCTACTTCTGGTTAGTCTTTCCAAGATATTGTCACTTGCCACTTTAAGACTGAGGTACAACCATTTCTTCACAGCTCCAGTCTCCGCGAAAGTCCATATCAAAAGTAAATTAAAATTAACTTCCTAGTCAACTTGTATTCCTTAGGATGCTACCTGAGAACTCCTTGATTGTTACAAGACATAATCCAAATAGAACTACTAATCTCTTTTCAAAAAAAAAAAAAAAAAGTAGTACTAACCTAACTCTGCCTTGGAGAGTGGCATGAAATCATACCCGCAAATTCATGTAAGATTCATTAATAGTAAACACAACAATATTGAACATTGTAGACATTCCAAGGTTGAGGCTATTCATTGCAACAAAAATTTCATGTTCAGTTTTGAATTATAGACGGCAAGGAAAAATAGACGTCCACTATAACCTCTACCATTCCAAGCTTACAATGCAAATTTTGTTCTCGTTATGTGCTTCTTTAACATTAACTAATGTGTTACTAAGCTTAATACACACATTTCACTCATCAATCTCTCGTATATCATAATGGTGTTTACGTAATTATTCTTTTAGTTAAGTGGTTTTTCTTTTTCCAACTCTAATTATTCCTATGTTTTTCTATTATTCATATTTAATTAATAAGAAATAAAGTCGAACAACCCTACTCTTCTCTCCAAACTCAACTCTTTTTCATTTTGGTATTCTTAGTTTTTCAATCCGTCTTGCGTGGACCTGGTTCACATTAAAAATAGTTTGGACCAGGCCTAGACACGTGCCCCACTACAAACTAGTCACTCATGCTTTCCAAAATCCGTGCGATTTTCTCTCTCTTCAATAAGATTTTCTGGCCCTAAAAGTTTAACAAAAACAGTTGTTCAGAACAAACATACACTATATCATTTTTATTAATACACTATATCATGTCAAAATACACTATCATGTCAAACACTTTAGGGTTAAATTTCTGGTAGTTTTCCGGCAGTTTTGTGCTTAAGGCTTTAGGGAAAAGGTTTAGAGATGTGTTTAGGATTTTAAGTTTGCTTTGATACAACCATGAGCTCTGATAACAAATGATACATATTGACTAAGCACATGAGAGCATTAGTTATGAGGGATTAAGATTCGGTTTTAAAAGGAACTAAAGAAACGCACCCAGTTCGTTTTAAGACAAACAACCACCACTTTCACAACCCAAATAACCACCACTCAAGGCTAAAACACGGTGGAAAAACTTGTTTAAAAACCTACTTGGCTAGTTCACACTCTTATCTCTCACCTCAATGGAGATACAAAACCAAACCCGATTTTGGACAGAAAACACACTTGTTTTCAATTTGAGAGAACTCTCAAGTTTTTCATTAATCAATTCACAAGAAAGCAATTAACTATTTATATTACAACATGCCAAAAGATCTCAGCTAAAAAAGATCTAGGAATACCATTAAAAAAAAAAGCTAAAAGTTGAAAGAGCTGCTGAAATCTGGTTTTAAGACCTCTCTCCATCTTTCTGCAAATATCTCATGATTAGCTGATCAAATTAAACGTCCAAGAAACCAATGGCAGGGTCCAAAATGAATCCTGACCTATTTTCTTCAAATGACCATAATTTTCACAATAATTAAAGATTTTAAACAACAAAACAACACTATTTAGCAATTCATTTGTCGATGTTGAAATAAACAAGCATTCAACCTTAATTAATATAGCAAATCCAAGTATAAATAACATTAACGGTTTAACGAGTTTCTCGCCTACTAGCTCGATAGGGATGTCAACGGGTAGGATCTGGACCGGATGACATCCCTACCGGTTCAGTACATAACTCCAAGCTAGTAGAACCATCCATTTTATTATTGTATCTTATAAGACGTCATATATTTATAATTCTGAAACATCCATAAATCATATAACCATAGCTCATTAACGTAATTACGTAATCTCAACATGACTATTCATAACATACATGAGCATTCATTATGTCATATATATTATCACATTAAGCCATATAATTGGAATCACAGTCATATTCACATATTCGAACACATATATAATTTACATATAACACATACGGGCAATCACATATTTGTTGGACATTAAAGGTTATCTCAAACGCTTATTCATTTCTTTTACTCCTTATGTATCCTCATAATTTAATTCCTCCTAGAGTCATCATACATAACCTTCATAGAATCATAGCTCCAAAATAGAAAATCCATAATTAGACACTTATCCATAAACCAACAAATAATCCTTACTTAGTCATCCTTAAATCTTGTAGACTTCAAAATATTCCGTCAATACCCAAAAATATTACCTAGACAGCTAGACTTGGAGAAATTAGCATTATCGCATCTCTCTTCACAACTTAATT
The DNA here is from genome assembly GCA_947646795.1 of Beta lomatogona. NCBI lineage: Eukaryota > Viridiplantae > Streptophyta > Magnoliopsida > Caryophyllales > Amaranthaceae > Beta > Beta lomatogona. The sequence goes on from CANSNZ010001498.1 coordinate 126,048, forward strand.
TTGAAAACTTTGAAACCATTTCACGTGAAATCTCATATTGGCCTTGAAAATATAGGTTGGCTTTCAAATTATAGAAAAAACCTCTTTTGCTACATTACAAATGCTTGGGTTGTTAAAACAACCCGAGCATTTGATAACATTTTTGATAATTTTAAAAAGAAATTTCATAAATGCTTGGGTCTTTAAAAACAACCCGAGCATTTGACTAATTTAATATTTTTAAAAAGAAATTTATTGCTTGGAAGTTGCCAAGTTAGAACGCACTCTAAAACCTCTTCCCCTCTAATCTCTGTTCCCTCTCCCTCTTTCTGTATCTTCCCCTATTCACTCACTATCGCCACTTCTTCGAATGCAAACCCTAACTCTACACTCTTTCTCTCAAAACAAAAATAAAAATCTTTCTTCATCAATCCACCTTCATCTTCGATCTCTCGCACTATCGTTGGCGACATGCCTCGGGTATTCTCTCTCTTTTTCTTTTTTCCAGATTTCTGATCAATGCTGATTTTCGCGCTTTTTTTTTTTTTTTCATCAATTGTGACTCCATTTCACTATTTGGGCAGATTTCTGATCAATGCTTATTTTCGAGCCTTTTTTTATCAATTGTGACTCCATTTCACTATTTGAGCATTTTTTTTCATTTTCGACAAAAATTAGGGTTTCGTTGTTTTTTTTTTTCCTTGGTGAATTGTTGTCTGCTCAAGTAGTGTGTCGTTTGAGTTTGTTCTATAATTTGTAAATTCCAATCGAGTTCTTCTGTAATTAATACTATAAAAGATTCTTGATGTTCTTTGAGGTGCTAATTGCTAATCTCGCTCGAATTTTATTGCTCTATTTAGTTTTATTGCTGTATTTTAGGTTCATTCTATTTGGTTTTTCAGATTTGGGGAATTTTTTAGGGTTTCCTTTGACTTTTTAGGGTGTTTTGTTTGATTCACAAACTTTCACTCTTATCTCAATTGAGTCACTCCCTAGCCTTTAGATCCAGTCACTCCCTTTCCAATTTTCTCCTCTCCTAGTTTGTAACTGCAAATGCAATTTCTGATTTTTTTTTTCTTTAAGGATTTCATGTGATTTGTTGATTTCTTTGGTTACTTGTTTGTTTATGACGATTTCGTGTGTTTTTTTGTTGAGTTATTGTGGTTTTTCGGCGTTTCTTAGATCTAATTTGATGGGAAGCTCCAACTCCTGTGGAAAAGCCCGGTAACACAGGTGGAACTCGCATCTATGAAGCCAAGGTTTATATTTTTCTCTTTGTTCGTGATTTACACCTTTTTTTTTGTGTGTTGCCACATTCTATATGTTATCTATCATGAAATGTATATTATTGTGAGTGGAGTATGTTCTTTTATTCTAAACGGTATATTCTTTCACTCTGAACTGTTTGTGGTTTCGAGAGCATGATACAATTTCATTAAGCAACCTAACACGGTAGATATAAATTTCTGTTTTAGTAGTATATCTGTTTTTAACAAAAGAGAATTTTCTACATTTATGTTTTGTTCATAGTTTAACAAGGACTCGGGGAACCTTATTGACGAGTGGAAATTGAAAGTCTCCTACATTTCACCACCACAACCTCCATCAGCTGTGTCAGATGAAGGTTCTGTGTCAGATAATGGGATCTTTGATACTTATGCAGCTGTGAGTTTTATCCATTTAACTTTTTCTTTATGGTATTAAGTAGTTTAATCAAAAGTTCTCTACATTTCAAGTTTGAAACTATTATACAATGCATTCTTGCAGGCTCCAAGATCCCAAGTTGAACCAGAAGATGATTCGAGCCAGGTAATTTTCCATCCTTGCCAACATTTGATTGGACTGCAGTACAAACTTATCTGATCATCAACATCACCTATGGTCCTATGCTTATGATTAGACTACGTATAACTTGTCTTTGTTTGAAATATTCAGTTTTTGTCAGATTGTTTTTCCATGCTTCTCAACATCTTTTGCAAAGTTTGGGCACTTATGTGAGAATTACCAGATTTGGTTTTGATATTGTGTAGCACAAAGGAAGTTGTAAGATGTTTGTGCTTCAGTACGTGATTTATTTTACCAAAGATATGTATCTTTTATCGACTATGTGAACGCATCAATTTGACCACTACGTATCTAATACTATGTGGTTCACTTTCCACAAGTCTGCTAATATATCTATAGCGTGATCTTTTCTGCTCTGATTTCTATAAATTGCCTTATTGTCATGATCAATTTCATATATCAGGTGAACGCTATGATTTCTAGGCTAATGGAAGAGAAAAACTCTGCCATTCAATGAAACAACAAGCTTCATTAGGAAATGGAATGGTTTCGTTCTTGTAAATTATTTTAAGCATGCTTTCTATAGCTTAACAACTAGAATATCTTTCAGCATTATGTGCTAAGATAATAGTAGTGGATGATACTTTGACCATATTGGTGGTATGTATGTCACTTAAATTAGATGTCTCCTCAATGTCTTCTAATGATCTTCGATCTCGTTTTCTGGTTTGGTTCTTTTTTTTCCTCCTCTTTTGTTATTATTTCGTTGATGTTGGAATTGAAAATCTAGTTTATATAGCTTAAAGTTGGGGTACAAATATTGTTTATATCTGCAAGATTATGATCTGCTCAATTTTTGAAGTGAAGTTGAGGCTTTGAATTGAATTAATATGGAATTAAATTGTGTGAACCAGAAGAAAAAATCTCAATTATTGATAGTGTTAGGGGTTTTTGGTTAGAAAAAGGGTTTCTATTGGAAAATTTGATTAATAATTTAATATATCTCTTTTATATGTGTTCTTGTAAATTGATCATATTGAATGGTGTAGGAGCTTTCTCAAGTTTCTCCATCGTATGGTCGATTAATACTCATGGTAATGTCCTCTACTTATTCTCTTTCTAGCACTTATATAAGCAATCTCCGTCTTTGTGGCGCCAATAGTTGAAATATGTTCTGCTATTCACAATATACAAGCATTGTGGTTTAGGTCGTTGTCGGTCTTCCAGCAGAATTTGTGCTCGGGAAGGACAAAAGTCCGCCTATTGAAGCTTTTGTAAATGATATGGACTACACACATTCGTTGCTTGCAAACAGAATGGCACTTGGGTATCATGCCAACGCTGCACCACCGACTTTGACTATGCCTCGCTTGAAGGTCAATGGTATTTTTAATACGGCTTGAGTTTGAACGGTTTTTCGGTCTAGGTTGGTTCTATTTTACAGGACATGGTTTCTGGTGCTATTGGGAGATTCTTGGATGTAGCTTTCAACTTTGATACACAAGCTTTTTTTAGATGACAATCTTCTGGGTTTAGCTTGCATGACCTTGTGTGTTTTGTTTAATGACGATGAGATGGAGCAGGATGATGGGATGATCTTTGCTTGCATGTCTTTTTTATTGCAGGTCAGTTTTTTAGAATTGGCTGGAACATGACTATGTTTGGTTATGAAACGTGGCTGAAGTTGTTCCAAAAGTTATTTACTAGGTAAGATGGAGTTAGTAGCTTCTTTGTGAGTCTCTTCCTTGACTTTATGTGGTTGATTTATGTGAGATATTGTCAAGCATTTGTGACGATGTCAACCCAATTCTCAAAATCATCGTACGTTGCTATCAATATATAACATCTGATGTGAAGGGCTGGGTTTGACTATCTTAATCTCTTACCATCTAAAAAGAGAAAAGAAAAGAAAATAATGAAACGATTTTTTTTCTTTATCATGTTCATCCACTTTCTTCTGTTCTTAGACACTCTCACAATCTAAAATTAACTGATGTTCTGCTTCTTATCACTTTTGATGCTCTATGCGTCTGTTTAATCTGTTTTTAATCAGTCACATTCTTTTGTGTTTCTTGTTTATAATAAATGGCAACATTCTTATTCCAGGTTATTGATGTCGGTTTTGGAGACTTTAATTTCAAGATAAAGGTGCTCTCTAAAGAGTATCAACACACTTGCAAATCAACGGGATTGATGTTGTGGGAATCTGCTCGTTTGATGGCTTACATCCTTGCAGAAAATCCATCAATTATAGCAGGCAGACGAGTTTTGGAATTGGGTTGCGGTTGTTCAGGCGTCATTCCGCTCATTTTGTAGTTGCCACTGATGGAGAATCAAGTGCGCTTGACTTGTTAACCCAAAATGTCACTGCAAATCTCACATCAACACACCTCGGCAAATTAATGGTAAGACCGCTACAGTGGCGTGATCAAGAACATATTGATGCAATCAAAAAAGAGAATGATAAAGGCTATGATGTCATCATAGGTACAGATGTGACATACATTTCTGAAGCTATTTTACCATTGTTTACCATTTCTGGAGTTAGTAGATAGCAATTTTGATTCTAGGTGTCTAGAGGTCTGAGAGGGCAAAACAAAAAGATAAAGCTCAGCAATTATAAGAAAAAGCCAAAAAGGTCTGGTACATATTTTAGAATTCCAGAAACAGGGAATTTTGAGGTTCTCGTGTGCTGGAGGATTCAGGCCGTCCTTATTTTTTTTTTTTTTTTGAATAATATCTTGCATGATATCTACATATTAGGCTCATCCTGGTTTGAGAGTTTTGAGTAGTTTTAGTATTTTGCATTTAGTCATCTCAATTTTTGGTCTGGATCTCTTTAGTGACTCTGCATTTAGTCATTTGAAGTGGCTATGTGTTGTGTGTCACAACGCATAGTTGTTGCTCTCCACTCTGTGTTAATAACTTAGTGTGGCTCATTTATTAGTTTGTGTTGATTTTTAGTGCTCTAATAGCAGCTTAGTATATGACTTTTCATTTTATGGCTACATTTATTCAGTTTCGGCTAATCTTGAAATTGAAGGCACATGAACCGTAAACCTAGAATTTAAGGAACGTAAACTGGTTTATGTCTTGCTATTTTGATAGTTGAATTTGCTTTCTATTAGTACACTTCCTTGGTTCTTTTTTCTTTTCAGTTTGGTTCTTTTTTTTTTTTGAATCGGAACGTGCCCTCTCTTTGTACATTGAATGACATGTTATTGGTCCATTTAAGATAAAAAATGTAATTGATGGGCACTGCACACCTGTTATGCAGTTAATGGACCTCACTTGTGGATCTAGTGGTGGTGATGAGCTTTCTAGGGTAGTAAAAGCAGTAGTCTTTTCTTGTCAATAGTGATGTCATGGTCCTGAAAAATAATATCTTCTAGTTTCCAGTTTTTTTTAGATCCTATTTCTGTAGCATATTAGTCTCTACAAATGCAAGATGTCGACTTCCTATATCATGTGGACTAAAGACTTAGGTGGACTACAATATAATTTCCCAATTACCTGATGTAATCAATTGATCTATTGTCAATGTACAGAATCTGTTCACAATGAATTAGTAGGAGTCTACTTCATCATTATTTTGAAGAAATTATGATTCTGGTTAGCGAATTTATTCGTTTATATGTGATGCAAAGCATAGTTGTCTTGGCTTCTCAGTTAATTTTGCAGAAAACTTATAAAAGCTGATTATTGATCTACTGTGGAACCTGATAATCAATTTGTGTATGGAAGTGGTTAATCAAGTGTGCGATGTTCTATATATTATCAGGTCTACGGTCTACATGGCGAAGCTATATTGGAGGCGAGCTCTATTTATGTAACTGTTTTGAGTCCTCGGAGTAGGAGACTGTTGTTTCGAACTCTTTGAGGGATCCATCATTTCTTGCCTTGTTTTTTTGAGAAATTTTCTCATCAAATTTTGGTAAGATTAATTTTTTGTTTTTTTCTGCTTTATCCTGGAAGTCATGGAATATTCGGTTGTTTTGTAAGTAATATATTTATGATGCCTTCCTTGTCTGCATCTCTGTGTCAATGCCAAGTGCTAAACATTTGTTAGCTGGAAGGTTATCATCTTGAGAATGGAGATATGGAAATATCAATTACATAAAAAGCATAGTTATTCACTCTGAAAGATGTAAGAGAAGCCTTAGCTGATATGCTTGGAATACCTTGTCTGGGTTGTCACTAAGCATTCCTGTTATCATCAATCGTAACTCCATGATTCTCATGCCTTCTCTTGCACCATTTATTTTCCAATTTTTATCTTTTTTATGGCTGCTATGTGAGAGAAGCCTAAGGTAGTGAGGCTGTAATGATTCGTACCCTTGTATTTCTCACTGACAAGAATATAAGTAAAGCACAACCAGAACTTTGCACCAAGAAGATCAGCACAAATTGTAAACACATGCCAGTAAAATTGTAAACAGTAATAATTATGTCTATCAAATTTCTAGGTCAATAATATAAAAAGATTACATAAAAGTGCCGATGATTAAGATAACAAGAACTGGATTTTTAGTTGTTTTTGTCATTATGATTTGTGTATAATGGACTACACACTGCACAAAAATCTTTGGATAATATTCTCGCATTTCTAAACTGATTGTACCATCAAATGATGCCTTAGCTCAGTCTGGGTAGCGATTGGCCCTGTTCATGTATTAGTAATTGATTAAAGACCCCTTCAATTCGTCTTACCTTGTTCAAGCCGAGTTAATTATCCAGTGGTGTCCATCTGTTTTGACGCGAAACTTATTGACTCGGGCAAATAATTGGACGACTTGACACCTTTGTCGTAGTAGGATGAGAAATAGTCGTGACCAAATAGAATTCCTCCCGGTCTCAACGACTGTAAGCCTTGTTGATATCGACCAGCCGAGTGACATGGCCATAATGTCTTATCAGAGTGCTAGATGTTGTTAGTTTCCACTTCTACATAAAATCTTCAGTTCTTATGATCCAACTAGCAGATATGCTTCAGATTTAGATCTAAAAATTTGATCGACTGCTTAGAATAGTTTCGATGCTCTATGTAGTTATCCGCAAAGACCGGAAATAATTAATTGTTGTGTGGCGGGATTTTCTTCCTTATACGAGTGTTGTTATGCCTCCATTGTTTCACTCGCACAACCGAAGCCCGATGCGACGATCACATCGCAGATTCGGATGCCAATGTTGATGAATCGATGATGAGAGGTAATATCATATACTTCGCTTCCGATCGCCATCTCGCATGGTACTTGTAAATTATAGTTATGTGTATCTGTTCTACCTTTTTGCTAGGAGAATCCTCTAACACCAACCCAATCTTCTGTTTTAGTTAGATTAATCTAGAAGATGATGTGAAGTAATGTGGAACTCTTTCTTTTTGGTTAGGACCTTTGTTAGTCATGGAGGTACTCTACTGCTGCTTGTTATGCTGTGATCATGTCTCTAATCAACTCATATTCCATCCAGTACTGCACTCTGCTCCATTATTAAGTCTGTGAGCTATTATATTATTGTACATTTTGAATTTCCTCTAGTTTTGGTGCTTGATCAGATTTTTGTGCTCAAGTTAGCAATTGCGTGATTCCCTGTTGGATGATGATTGTTGGTACTTGCTTGGTTGCTTCGTTGGTCGCCGCTTGTTGTTGATAGTTACAAGTGCTACTTATAATTGCTGCATTTTGTATAATAATGTTAAATATTGTTGCTAGAAAATGAATAATCAAATCCCAGCTGCTGCTATTGCTATTATTATGGGTATCAATTTCAAGTGTTTGTGTTTCTTTGAACACATAGTTGTATTATCTATAATTTGCAATTGTTGTTTATTTGTAGTATTTCTTGTATTCAGGAACAAAAATGTTAGAAATGTAACTTTTTATCTATATATAATTGATTATGTATGAATTTAGCATAAAAAAAAAGCAAAAAAAATCTTTTTTTTAATTTTTTTTTTGGGCATCAAATGCTCCGGTTTTCATTAAAAACCGGAGCATTTGTGCTGCCAAATGCTCCGATTGCAACCGGAGCATTTGTAAGAGTCTCAAATGCTCGTATGGCATCTGCTACGCGTGCAATACGGAGCATTTGGGGCCTAAAAACCCGAAGCAATTGAGGTTTTTTCTACTAGTAATCAATTTTTTTAATAAAAAAATTATATATGCATGATACATACCACCCCCATTTCTATATAATCTAGACACAATGTTTTCTACTATGACCACCAATATAATGAAAAGGTGAAAAGTATTAAAAAGATGTTGGAAAAGCATAATAGAAAAAGAAGTAAGCAATAAATATCATTATATAGGGTTTGATTTGACAAAGGGCTTGAAGATCCAATAATCCATATCCAAAAATAATACTAATACCTAAAAATAATGTCTAAATTTGAAAAAATAACCCAAACCTACATAGAAAATGAAACTTTTTTTTTTAGGGAAAAAATGAAACGTATGTTGACACCACTTTATACGAATTTTCACAATCGAAAGTCGAAACCCATACCTAACAATCTAACATTCGAAATTAGCCAACCAAACCTAACCCCCATAAACTTTCGTTCAAATCTGAATTAAGCACATATGACTGACCAGGTGCCAGATCGGGTCTTAAATCAAAAAATAAATTGCGGACCCTAAGTCACATACAGCACACATGCGTTAGCGTAAAACCTCAATTTCTGCACTATCGTAAAATCTCTCACAATTCACATCACACCCATCTTTCATTTCTTCAGACACAGAGGAAGAGAGAAAAAGTGAGTAATGGGGATTGAGAAGGCCACGGCATTGTTAGAAGAAACCATAGAAAAAGCGGGAGGATGCGGTGTCATTGATGGAGGTCTTGCTACTCAGCTTGAGAAACATGGTGCCGCCATTAATGACCCTCTTTGGAGTGCACTCTGCTTGATCAAAGATCCTAATCTCGTTAAACTGGTACTTTTTCAGCATAATTTGTTTTTGGTTTTTATTCTAACCCGGCATGGTCGTAACTGGGCCATGCCCGAATGGGTGGGACGGAGTTATAACCCTGTCCCGTTCTATTTTTTGTGGTAGAGCGACTAAATGCATTGATGTAGTCGGAATTTGATTTTGAGACTTGGCAATTAATTACTACCTCATAAGACTTTACTGTACATCACTGACCCATTGTTTTTTACTAAGGTATATGAATTACTTAATGCAAGCAAAATTGCTCTTCTATCACTTTGTGAACCGATGAGATTTAAATAATGGTAGATAAGACGAGCGGGCTATGCCAGCTGGTGCCGGGCTTGGTTCAGGCTGGCCCATGGCCTAAGTAGAAAACTTGAACTGTGCCCGGTATGGGTTGCAACATGAAAATAACGGGCCAGTGCCATCTTTAGTAATTTGTTGAGTTAATTGGACTTCTTTGTTTAGTAATTAAGATGGGAAACTGTATCAAATGATGATTATTTGACAAGATATGGAATCTATGTTGTGATTGTGAATGTCACAGAAGAATTTGATATTTTGAAAACAAAGGAATAAGAAAAGAGTAGGGGACCATAATGGTAATTGGTATTATATTTGTTTGTAGGTTCACATGGAATATTTGGATGCTGGTGCAGATATTATAGTTTCTTCATCTTATCAGGTCACCATTCTCTTATTTGTAATCCTATATTGTTCTCATGTTCTTACACCTTTGTAATTTTTTATGTTGTTTATACACATGTACTTATTTTCTTCACTCTGTTATCTTTTGTTGTTGTTGTTGCGTTTTTGTCTGTTCTATGAATTTTAGTTCTGTTTGAGTATATTTGGAGTTGGTGAGGACTGAGGAGAGTGGGATTTGGGTGGAGGAATAACCTATTCGTAGGGGACAAGGGGTTGGTGGCAGTGGCGGATCCAGGATTTAGAGTCAGGGGTAGCGCAATTTTGTGATACCATCGAATACAAAAAAAACTAATTCAGAATGCTACAAAATCCAAATAAAACTCTAAAGTACTTTAATAAAAGAAAATTACGATTGTTCACGACGTGTTCACAAATTTTAGAATTGATTTACAATCACATCAAATTTGACATTTGAAAACAAATATTTCTCAAGAATTCACTTATCAATTGACACAATTCACAAGTAACAACTCTAAATCCATATTCCACAATTCACCATTCAAATACCATAAGTCCACAAATTTATAAATTCCTACAATTCATAGATCCCACAAGGCATAAATCATAATTCATGGATTTGAGAAGGGTAATAGCCCAAAACAAGCAATTTGCACACAAAAAAATTGTTAGAATCAAATTCCTTTAAAAAGAGAAGTGTAAAATATTCTTCTAAGTCTTGCAAAGGACATATTACCTAAGTCATAACTACAACTTAACAATTAACATTAGCTGAAAAAAGAAGTAAGAAATTTAAAATAATTATTATTTACTATCATTCATGATTTATTATCAAGCTTAGTTGTCTTTCTTTAACCTTTCCTCCTGATTTGTTGCTTTTTCAATCTTGTAGCTTACCCTTTATTTTCCCTTAATAACACAACTACAATATCATTATTAACTTCTGCATGAACCAAGTATTCACCTGGCAGTCGGTAGACCAACAGTGCCAATCCAGGAGACCGCTAGTGGAGACAATTCCTTCCGGCTAACCACCGCCACGCCGCTCCAAGCATCCACCAGTCAAGCCGCGACTTGAGTTTTTAGAGACACTAGCGGTGGCCACCGAAGCCGGCAACGACATAATTTTAGACGAAGAAAGGCACTTGAGTGAGAAGAGAGAAAGAGAGAAGGCGAGGAGAGAGAAACCACCAGTCAAGCACTCAAGCTTTCCACCTCTTGGTTTTCATTAAAAAAAAAAAAACTCAATTTTTTCAAAAAAATCAGGGGTAGCAGGTGCTACCCCTTGTGACTTAGTGGCTCCGCCACTGGTTGGTGGGTCTTGAACATTGTCCAAGACTTGGTCGATGGTCGACTTATTGACTAATCTTTATCGAGAATGGTGGACTGGGAGTCATATGGTTCAACAGAAATTTGTATTAGAATCTTTTAAGAGATTTAACATTACCAAGGAAAAGATTATAGCTTCATCTATCCAGAATTCATTGTCGCCAATCGTCATGCTTGAGTTATTTGAACTAGTAATGCGATATGTAGTTGTCGAATTCATCTGTGGAGTGCCTTGTTGATTTTTATGCTTACTCTTTACTCTTTAGAGTTGCCTCGTGGGGTGGTATTATTCTATTTTCAACGTTGAAGATCTGATTACTCATTGAGGCACTTTTGAGCCTCCTAATTTTTTCTGTTTGTGTCACTCGTTGTCTCCTAACTTCTTCAGTTTCGGTGCTTATTTTCCATTGACACTAGTGCTGGCCTGGATGAGGTTGAAGCTACTCTTGGATGAGATTGTCAGTATTGTTGGTGGAAGATTCCAACATAGTGATGGTGATAGTGATAGTCATATAGCATGTAAGACATTTAAGACGATAAGAAAAACGAATGGATGTGTTTCCAGATTCAACGTTTTAGGATTGTTATAGCTTCCTTATCATGTTCAGTTTTAGTGTTACCATGTTAGGAAATTGAAGCATTTAGCATATTAACACTTGTTGGTTTCATTACATGGAGATAGAGATCATAATTGCAAATAAAATATTATGAGTTTTCCGGTGCTCTTATTCTCTCCTTGTCTCTAATACACTTTCTCGTAATACCCTATAGTTTTCCCACCCCTTCTACCTTCCTATTTCTCCCCCAACTTAGTATCCTTTAATGGAGATTAGAATCTAGCATGTGTGCATCAAAACCTAAAGAGCCACTTTCGTGTGCTATGGAACGCAATGAAATCTGATCACAAATCAAATTTAATAGGATTGTGAACGTATGTTATCTGTAAGGCTAACTGGGAGTCGACGACACTTTTGATTGGTTGGTCTAACCTCAAGATCTTACCTCTTACAGGCTACCCTTCCAGGATTTCTGTCAAGGGGTCTGTCAATGCAAGAAGCAGAGTCATTGCTTCAGAAAAGTGTTAAATTAGCTACTGATGCCCGTGATGAGTTCTGGAATGCTGTTGATAATAAGGCAGAAAATGGTTATAATAGGGCCTTGGTGGCAGCATCTGTTGGCAGTTATGGAGCTTATCTCGCTGATGGCTCAGAATACAGGTGATCTTTTTGACAGCTGATTGTTCATTACTACTGTTTACATTCTCCAATTTCTAATAGTAAGTACTAGCTACTCTTTTTTGACATCGAATGAGAATTTGCTGTCTATATACTAGTGATAATCTGATTACGCCTTGTATTGCAGTGGACTTTATGGAGAAGATGTGAGCTTGATTAAGCTAAAGGATTTCCATAGGCGGAGACTACAAGTTCTAGCAGGAGCTAGTCCTGATATTTTAGCATTTGAAACCATTCCCAACAGACTTGAAACTCAGGTGTGCTGTTCCTGGCCAATCATCTTGTTGGTACATTACATGTAATCCATATTGTCATTCTGTTTCTTACTCGACAATATTTGCAAAGATGTCGTGAATAATATTTCTTTTGAATACAGGCTTTATGACTTTACCCTTCCATTCCAGACATATCTAGGTCCACCACTTTAAAATAGGGGTCATATTGAGGATTGAAAATATTTTATAAATTGTTACAACCTGACGATTATCTATGTGGGCTGATCTTGGAATTTGATGTATTTATGTAAACTGAAAGATGTTTGTTGGCTTTATATGATAAAAATGCTAGGCAATAGCCCCGCTTAAACCTGTGCTTTGGTGAATTTATTTTTTAGGACAAGTGTGGTAAAGATAGACTAACAGATCATTTGTATGACTGAGAGAAATAATTTGGCACTCTTGTAGAGGGAGGCCACGGGATGAAGTATTATTGGTGTCTGTATTATATGGTTTAGAATAGACGACATTCCTAATTCCTAATGGACAGTAATTCCTAATGGACAGTCTGCGTGTTTGCAAAGTGAATTGCCAGTCAGTCATGAAGTGCTGCTCCCTTTCCATTTCCTCAGCTGCAATATCTATTTGCAGGCCATTGTGGACTTGCTTGAGGAAGAAAATATCCAAATCCCTTCATGGATCTGCTTTAGCTGTGTAGACGGTGTGCATGCCCCTTCAGGAGAAAGCTTTGAAGAATGTCTCAATGTTATCAACGAGAGTAAGAGAGTTGCGATGGTAGTAATAAATTGTGCACCACCACACTGTTGATGGTCTAATTTGCAAATTTAAGGAGGTAAACTGCACCAAAAGATCTGTTGTTTGTCTGTTTACAGTGCTTCTGTCCTTGCCAGAGTTGTAGATACTCCATGGGATTTTTAATTCTCTTCCTTTTCAAATCATGCAGTTGACAAACAAGATGATAGTAGTTTATCCCAACAGTGGTGAGATATGGGATGGCAAAGCAAAGAGATGGCTGGTGAGTCACTAGCTTCCTATACTTTATGCACGATTCTGATTCGTGTTAACATAAACTGGTATTAGAATCCCAAAGTGACGTTCCTCAATGATTTTCATTGTGTTGTTTGATTGAACGTTGCAGCTACCTGAGTGTTTCGAGGACATTGAATTTGGGTCATTTGCTCTAAGATGGCGCATTTCTGGTGCTAAACTCATTGGTGGCTGTTGTAGGACATCGCCTGCAACTATCAGTGATATTTCAAAAGCTATAAAGGGGAAACCTTAATTTATCTCTGTAGCCCGCTGTTAATACTCTATTAACTTCTTGGCTGATTGTATTCAATTTACTTTTTCACTCCTTTTTTTATCCAAAAGATTTTGTGTCATAGTACAAGTAAAATATTCACATACAACAAATAAGCAACGAAATCCCCATCTTATTAAGAATCATAATTAACAAATTTTAGTAGATAATTATCAGATAACTTATGAGGATCGAATCTCATTTGTATCTTATGTGGCTCTTGAAAAACCAAAAACAAAATACATTGATATTTATACTATTTAGTCTAGAATACAACTTGCTAGGTTCTGTTCTTTCTCTTAAGTTCCAAAGAGCGTAACAAGTGCACTACAATTGTATGAGAGGGGAGGTATACAAATAAGTGTTATTTCTCCGTTTACTTCTTTCCTTTTAGACAATTTGACCATGGGATTGGAACGCATTGATGCCTTGAGCTCTCTTTGGATTGATAAATTTGAAGAGTGCACTCTCTCTAGATAGGACAATTCCTTCTATCTAATTATTAAATATTTGACCCCTCAATGAATTGTGAAATATTTGGATTGTCACATGTGAGTATATTAGATAGGAGACTGAAGTCTTTAATATTATTGTTAAACCTATTACAAAAATATCAAACACCAAATAATCCCACATTGGATCAGGAAATGTGATGTTCTCATTAAAAAAAGGAAGTATTTTATAACAATCAAAACAATAAGCATATAAATATCAAATTCCATATGTAGGTTGCGAAACATGAAAAAGAATATTGCTTTGTCATTAATATAGATGATGCATCTTTGCAAATCTTTGAAGGAACAAGTGCTAAATTTAAATAATAGAAGTAAAAAATAAAGAATGTGCCAAATGTCAAGTGGACCGAAATCAATAGTTGGTGGAGTATGGAATATCATTGGCCAATCCACCATAGGTTTTTGTGTTTACACTAATAATCGATATATAATGAAGCTAGTATGTCATCAAATAAGCCTGATCTATATTCAACTTTGACATCTTCTTATGTCTTTATCTTAAACACTTGGAAAACTTAAGAAAAACGATAAAAAAATCATTACGTACATACTTTACAAGTTTGAATGAGCGTAAATGTTTTAAGAGTCATGCAGCATGGGCCTAAAGTGTGAAGAGTTGAAATCTTCTCCATTTCGTAAAAGAAATAGATGGTTTAAGTTGGTAGCTACTCCTTGATAGCATTTTATTTGGTAGAAGGCAAAGAAGACGGATGTATCTTCTTTTGAATCCATGAGAAGCAACCACCTTGGGACGTGCTGCAATTCTTCAATGTGCTACTTTCATCTGCAGTAGTACTACTAGTAGTTGTTTCTTTGACTATCTTTTTTCTCCTCATCTCTTCAGTTTTCTCCTTTTCCATCTTCCACAACACGTACACTTCGGCTAGACATGGACCAACTGTTGCCATTTTCACTCAAGTGTAACCAAACTCGACTCACTCTTGTGGGTTAATATGAATGAACTTAAAAAATATGGGAAATGGCAACTGCTATTTGTAGAGAAGTTTGAGCTTGGGTTCCAAGAAACATTATTGGGCCCACAATAAAGTTCCAAAACACTTGATTTGTAAGATTCCACGAAGGAACCAAGTCAACAAATTGATATTTTAGTTGTTTCTTTTTACTTGATGTCCAAGGCTATGCTTTTGTGAGACTTAATTGACATGATGACTGGTATTGTTTTTCCATTGGCTACTCATCTTATGAGTACTTCTAAGTAGAGGTGCCAAACAAATCATACAATTCAGTTACGAGTCGAGTTGGATTCAAGTCTATTTTGTATTGGGATTAAATTTGGGTCGGGTTCATTTGGATTCAGATGTGTCTCGAATCCATTAAGTTTCGGGTGGGGTGCAGGTTGTTGACTCGGCCGGAAACTGGGTCACGTTGAATCATATAGGGTCTATTCGGGTCGAGTTGAATCGAGTCAAGTTAATTCTGGTTGGATCATGTTGGTCAATTCGGGTAGGCTCGACCTTTAGAAGTATCGCATTACTTCGTGTATGAATCATCTTCTAGTCTAGTTAATTTACGGGTCTAGTGCAATTTTATAATTTATTTTTAATTGCATTGTTGGTCTTCTAAATTTGTAGATAATGTTCCATACAAGTTCGAGTAAGTTTTTAATCGTCAACTCCTAATCATTATTATTGTTCGATTTGTCTTTCACTAGGTAGATTTAGGCTTGGTCATATTCGGTTGTAAGTGACATCGTTAATTGATCGGGTGATTTCGGTTATTATCATTATCAGTTGTAATTTGGGTCGGATCAGTTTGGTTTAATTCATAATAAGATTCTATAAATGATTCAATTAAAAAAAAAGTGTACTATATTTCAATATAATAATACAATTGTATTTACACATATGTGTGTGAGCGTGATATTTCGCCCCATAATAACAAAATCAACTAGTATTTGGGCCCGGGCTTTGCCCCGAGTGGCTTTTTTCCGAACTTTATATGCATTTTTTTCCAATTGCATTAAAATATAATAAAGAAAACTAACAATTTAAAAGGTACAAATATAATAATATGGACATTTAAAGCATGATTAAAAGTTGGTTGAGATGGTGATTGTACTATGTATAATTGCATGATGTCACGGATTCAAATCTTGTTGCAAGCCAATTTACTTTTGTTAGTTGACACCACAATTCTAGTGGAGTAAGAGAGGTGCCACGTGGCGTGCATACGTTGTCAGACACGCCTTTTAATATATTAGTATAGATTTGATCAACTTCCTGTATTCTTTATTAAAGGACAACCAACAAAGTTCAATTGAATAATCAGACAGGAAGGAAATCTATTAATCTTGCCAATATTACATTGATACTGATTGAATTATTGATTATAGTGATGAGTCAAGCCAAATCAAATAAGTCAAATAAACTTGTTACTGAGTAACAATAAATCAACAATAGCAAATTAGTAATGAGTCAAGCCACATCATGTAAGTCAAATCAACTTGTTCTTAATGAACAACAAATCGATATTTGTGTGTAAGTTAACAACAGTTTGTCAATTAGTCAATATCAATTAACAATATATGGTAACTTGTTGTAATTTACAAGATAGTAAGTTACTACAATAAATGAATAATAATTATCCAACATTAATTAGATTGGTGTGTAATACTTACTATTTGTAAAAGTTGTAGCAATATCATTTTCACGAACAATTACGTTACGAATAAGAAAAGTTCACATAAGTTAAGAAAAGTATATATAAGCTAAGATATATTTAGTTCAAAATAGCTAAGATGAGTTTTGTTAATTAATATAAGATACATCTTGTTTAATAGAAGTAATTGTTAACTTTAAGAAGTCAATAATGTTATATTAGTATGTCTAGGTTATAAACTTATAATGAACTCAATTCAAATCCCACTAGAGGCACTTTGGACGTGGATTTCATTACCACCCCCCGACCAGTGGCGGATCCAGGATTTGATCCACGTGGGTTCGGAGTCGTTCAAAAACAGATCGAGATAAATTGATTAAAGCTACAAATTTACCATCGATCAAAAACTAGGAAGTTGACCCATAAGGTTATAATTATTTTTAACTATCAAGACACATCATACATACTACTCACTCCGTTTATATTAGTTTACTCACTTCTTTAGACACAACAATTTAGAAGAAACAGGTATGTGGGTTATAGAAGGGAAGAGAAAATATTAAGTTTTTGGCACGCATATAATATTAAAGTTAATGTTGTGCCCCAAGAAAAATATATTGAGAAGGTAAAGATAATAATAAACAATTGGTGGGACCATTAAAAAAAAGGTGGGTAAATTAATAAGGGACAACCTAAAAAGAAAAGTAGGTAAACTAATAAAAACCAAATTGAGTATTGATTAACAAAACATTTTGAATTTTCTACATAATTAACAATTGTTTGTAATTAAGATTTTCTTTAAGTATTAAAAAATGCAACAAAAATAATATTTCTTCCATTCTTATATGTTCTTCATGCTTTTCCTTTTAAGGTATTTCCCAAAGTTCTTCCTATATAAAATATTACCTTATTTAGACAACAAAAAGTAAGAGAAAAGTACCAAAAAATAAGAAAAAACTACTAAATTTAAGAAGATTGAAGTAGTCATCAAGTCATGCAGTGGTTTATTAAGGGAATACTTCGCATATATATTGCCTAATGGATATATAAATGTTTGAAGAGAAAATGTAGAATTTATTATTGAGAAAAATGCTTCCAACAAGAAAAGTAATAAAATAAAAATGTTGTACTGCTGGGCTGCTGCAGAAAAAGTGAAAATATTCATGAAGTATTTTATAGAAGTGGGAAAGCTGTTGGGCCCACGTTTTATCCGACGGTGTTAGTTTTGATTTTGAAATGGAGAGATAAGTGGGGTTGGTTATCAAATGTGGAAGATGAAAATTGGTGGGGTCCTTAAAGTAGTTAGGGGAGATAATGAAGGAATCAGTTGCAAAGAAGGGGGGCGTGGGGTCCTATTTCTATGGCATGGCCAACGGTAACAAGGGTGGTTTTTAAGAGTATATATATACCAAGTGTAACTTAGTTTTACATTCATTCATGAGCTACTAATTACTCTCAACACTTGTAATCAGTCATCCCTTCCTCCTCCATAAAAATTCTGCCATACTATACTAGTCATCATTGTATTTACAAGCTGTTATTGACGGCGGCACAACTATAGTGGATTGGTGGTCAAGAGAATCACCCGCGGTTTTTCCCGTCATTCGGGTTTTCCGCGTCAACAATCGTTTGTTTTTTATTTTATTAATTGCATTCTTATTAATCGTTATTTCTTACGCATTAGTTTAAGTATATTGTTCTTGTTGTTGGCTCCCCAATACCTTTTGCGTACTTGGTACAAAATTGGCATAAACAATTTGGCGCCCACCGTGGGGCCCTCAGCAAGATCTATATACATTGTTTACCATTTTTTCTATTTTCTATTTCCTTTTTTCTAGTTCGTTTGTGCCTTTTTCCTTTTTCCTGTGTTGACGATGGCAGGAGAATGGGTAACAACTCAAGAGGTCATCAACGAGCTCAACCGCGTCAAGGCAGCAATGGCTACTTTGAAGGAGAGCTATGTCGCGTCCTGCATGGAGAACCAAAGCCTGAAGTTCGCTCGCCGACACTCAAGGGAGCTAAATCTCGCAACATCGGCAACATCCCCAAGATGCCCAATCTAGACGAGGAAGCCTTCGAGACTCCAGTGAACCGCGACATCCCTTTGCACGGCGAAGATTCAGACGACGATGCTGACAATGACGCCGGCGTCGCACCCCAAAGAGGCCAACGGCGTTCCTCTCCTGATGATCCGATCCAGCAACGTCTCCAGCAACTAGAAGACATGATCGCGTAATCCCCGGTGTCCCTCGCCCTATGGAGAAAGCGACACCGAACAGCTATGCAGATTCGCCTTTTGCTGACCCTATTGCAATGATCGAAGTTCCGAAGCGGTTCTCTGTCCCAACCATGAAGCTGTACGACGGCACTTCAGATCCCAATGACCACGTCGCTCAATACAAGCAACGGATGATTACCATATCAATTCCTCGAAGCATGCGCGAAGCTTGTATGTGCAAAGGCTTCGGGTCAACGCTGACGGGACCGGCACTGCAGTGGTTTATCCATCTTGGCAACGGCACTATATCTTCTTTTGCTCAATTAATTAATGCTTTCAATTTGCAATTTGCTAGTAGCCGTAAGATGGAAAAACAAGCTAGTGATTTGCACAGAATTGTGCAAAAATCTGATGAATCTTTGAAAGAGTTTGTTAACAGGTTTAACAGGGAAAAAGTGTCAATCCCCAACTGCGATGTCAGGACGGCTATTGAGGCTTTCCGACGAGGATTGGATGAGGAATCAGATTTGTACAAAGAGCTGACAAAGTACCCTTGTCCGACTTTCGAGGACGCTCAGGCCAAAGCCTTGGCTCAGATCAGGTTGGAGGAAGACATGCAATCAAGGAAAGCGTTCAATGACGCCGGCAGCAGAAAATCGACGCCGACGAAACAAAGCTCTTGGCGTCCAAAGCCCTACGATCGTCCGAAGCAGGTCAACAACGTCCGTCAGAACGGAGCATTAAGCGATTGGAAGAATGACCCCGGCTTGCCGCCAAAGCTCACGGTATATGGGTTCGGCGTCGACGTGTCAGGTATTGTTAACAATTTACGTTCTTTGGGTAACGCCGTTAAGTGGCCTTTCAGGAATGAAAAAGCAGCACCCCGACGGGATCAGTCGAAATGGTGCGAGTTCCATGGAGACCACGGGCACGACACAGACGAGTGTGTCGCCTTACGACGTGAGGTGGCACACCTCCTCAAACAGGGTCACCTAAAGGACCTATTAACTGAGAAGGGAAAAGCAACAACATCAACCTACAACGAACGGCGACAACCCCCTGCGTCGCCGACACATGTGAAGGTAATTAATGTCATTAGTGGTGGATCAGATATTTGTGGACTAACCTACTCTGCAGCTAAACGTCACGCGAGAGACGTCCCAAGTCAAAACATCATCCCAAAGGAACTCCGACATCCCCGTGACGCCGAACTTGAAGCTATGCCTATCATATTCGACGAGGACGACCTCGGTGACGACCGAGATATCCATCACGACGGTTTGGTAATCTCTCTTACTGTTAGCAATTGTTTACTAAAACGTGTGTTAGTGGATAATGGCAGCTCAGCTAACGTCCTTATGAAAGACGCGTTAGAAGACATGGGCATCGACGAGCGCGATATCATCCGAAAGTCTACTGTCCTCGTCGGATTCAGTGGCGAGGCCAAGCATACGATGGGCGAAGTGACGCTGCCCACCTACGCCAAAGGGGTAAACATGCCAACCAAATTCTATGTTGTGGATTGTCCGTCATCTTACAACGTCATCCTGGGAAGACCTTGGATCCACAGCATGAAGGCCGTCCCCTCCACGTATCATCAGTCCGTAAAATTTCCTACCAAGTGGGGAGTGCAGGAAATTAAAGGGGACAGACGGATAGCTCGAGAATGCTACAAGACGTCCCTCAAACCTCGTAAAATGGAAGCATAGCAATTACAGATGCAGACGTTGGGGGAACAGGGTTTCGACGAACAGCTAGTCGACGGGGTCATACTTGACGCTGGCAAACCAGATCAAACGGTCAAAATAGGAGCGTCATTGGCCCCCGACGTCCGTGAACAGGAAATAGAATTCCTTACAGCTAACGCTGATTGTTTTGCGTGGTCGCATGAAGATGTAACAGGTATTGACCCCGACGTCATAACACACAAACTTAACGTCGACCCACATCATAAGCCGCAAAGCGTAAGAGACGCAAGTTCGCTCCCGAAAGAAATCAGATAATCAATGACGAGGTCCAAAAGTTAATTGACACTGGCAAGGTAAGGGAAGTTAAATATCCCGATTGGCTAGCTAACTTCGTTGTTGTAGGTAAAAAGAATGGGAAATGGCGGGTGTGCATCGATTTCACTGATCTCAACAAAGCTTGCCCGAAAGATCCGTTTCCATTGCCGCACATCGATGCTCTCGTAGATGCCACCGCCGGACACGAGCTACTGACGTTCATGGACGCCTACTCTGGGTACAACCAAATACTTATGCATCCAGAAGATCAGGAGAAGACGTCGTTTGTCACCGACCGCGGCATCTATTGCTATAAAGTCATGCCGTTTGGATTGAAGAACGCCGGCGCCACCTACCAACGTCTCGTCAACGCCATGTTCAAAGATCAGTTAGGGGACACAATGGAGGTGTATATCGATGATATGTTGGTGAAATCCAAGGCCGCTTGTGACCATGTCTCACACTTACAACAAGCATTCGACGTCATTCGAAGGTATGGAATGAAACTTAATCCTACTAAGTGCTCTTTTGGAGTGTCTGCAGGAAAATTTCTGGGGTACATCGTCACCCAACGAGGCATAGAAGCTAGCCCCGACCAGATAAAGGCTATCATCAACATCCAATCCCCAAGGAACATTAAAGAGGTGCAGAAACTAACCGGAAGTGTTGCCGCCTTGAATCGATTTATTTCAAAATCCTCCGACAGATGCAGGCTATTCTACGATATCCTGAAAAAGAATAAAGGCTTTGAATGGAGCGAACATCATGAGCAGGCACTGCAGGAACTCAAAAAATACCTTATGACGCCGCCTTTATTATCCAAGCCGACGGCAGACGAGCCCTTGCAGCTTTACGTCGCCGTCAGCGAATCATCAGTCAGTGCCGTCTTGACTAGGGAAGATTCAACGGGCCAGCTACCCATTTATTATGTAAGCAAATCCCTTGTCGACGCCGAAACCAGGTATTCCTCTTTAGAAAAGCTTGTTTTGGCATTAGTTACTGCCTCTAAAAAATTAAAACATTATTTCGAAGCACACGTCATACATGTAAAGACTAACTATCCCATTAAGTCAATTTTGAGACGCCCAAAATTGACAGGAAGAATGAGCAAATGGGCCATTACTCTTAGTAGTTATGACATCGATTATCAGCCACGAACGGCGATAAAATCGCAAGCTTTGGCAGATTTTGTGGCTGACTTCAGCCCACGACTGGAGGCCTCGGCACAGAGAGAGGTGAGTATGCTTGACGTTAACGCAATTAACACTAAATGGGTGTTGTATGTAGATGGATCTTCGAACTTTCGAGGCGCCGGATTAGGTATATTGCTGAAGTCGCCACAAGGGGACACTATAGCCCGGGCTATTAGCTGCGATTTCAAAGCTACAAACAATGAGGCGGAATATGAAGCATTATTGGCTGGATTGACTTTAGCCAAAGATTTGCAAGCCACCGACATCGAAGTATACAGCGATTCACTGTTGATAGTTAGTCAAATCAAAGGAGAATTCGCCGCCAAAGATTCTAAAATGACGGCGTACTTAGAGGCAGCCAAGTTAAAGGTAAAATCTTTCGCAAAATTTAGCATTCATCAGATCCCAAGAGATCAAAATACGCAGGCAGATGCATTGGCCAATATTGGCTCAGCCATGAGAAAGTCAGGATTCAAGAATATACCCATAGTACACTTAATGACACCAGCGATCGATCGATCAGTAAAAGACGCCGATGTCAACGAGATCACGATGACGCCGTTCACTAGTTGGAAGGCGCCGATCATTTCATATCTCAAGGACGACATACTCCCAGACGACAAACTACAAGCAAGAAAGGTACGCTATAAATCTTCGATGTATGTTCTGATTGACAACGTACTCTTTCGAAAGTCTATTGCAGGACCTTATTTGCGTTGCCTCGACGGCGACGAATGTAAACAAGTGCTCCAAGAGATGCACGACGGAAGTTGCGGTAATCACTCAGGAGGACGCAGCCTCGTCCAATGTAACTTTGCGAATGGGCTACTACTGGCCGACATTAAGGCGTGACGCCGCTGAATACGCCAAAAAATGTGACGCTTGCCAGCGACACGCTGCCATGTCTCATAAACCAGCCGAAAAGCTACATCCAACTATTACCCCATGGCCCTTCATGAGGTGGGGCATGGATATTGTTGGCAAATTGCCTCAAGCACCGGGGCAGAAGGTGTTCATGTTAGCATTGACGGATTATTTTTCTAAGTGGATCGAGGCTGACTCATTCACCCAGGTACGTGATAAAGAAGTTATTACTTTTATATGGCGAAATATAATATGCAGGTTCGGCGTCCCGTCAGAGATAATCTGCGACAACGGTTCACAATTCATCAGTACGCCCACGCGAAACTTTTTGGCAAAATGGAACATACAACTAAGCACTGCGACACCGAGATATCCGCAAACCAACGGACAAGCGGAGTCAAGTAACAAGTCGATTATAAAGGTCATCAAACGGCGTTTGAAAGCTGCCAAAGGAAAGTGGGCAGAGGAGCTACCGTCAATTCTTTGGGCCAACAGAACTACCCCCACGACGGCGACAGGGCAAACTCCATTCTCACTAGTATACGGGTGCGAAGCAGTTTTACCTCCAGAGGTGCAGATTCCGACGGCAAGATATGGGCTATTGACGCCGGAGAGAAATGAAGAGGAGATAGGCCACGACCTTGTTACTAGCGAAGAACTAAGAGAATCGGCGTTTGTACGGATGGCGTCGCAACAACAGATAGTAGCTCGAAGTTTCAATAAGAACGTTAAGGCAAAGACATTCAAGGTAGGCGATTGGGTCCTTAGAGAAGTATTTCAAAACACTAAAGAACTTAATGCGGAGTAAATTAGCACCAGCTTGGGAAGGACCATATCGCATACAAAAGGTAGTAGGCAACGGCGCCTACAGGCTATGCACAAGGGAAGGAAAACAAATCCCACGAAGCTGGAACGCCGTCCATCTAAAACTTTACTATTTTTAAAGGTATGTTGATAACAAAACGGACGCCGTCACAGGTAAGTAATTAATCGAAACATGTCTCTTTTAATCAAGTCATTTTGTTTCCAACATATTTTCAGTATTATGGTCATAGGCAACATACTGACTTGAGCGTCGGAGGGCCGTTGGTAAAACCAACGGCCATCTCACCTTTATTCGTGCATCCAGGTATGTGAGATAGAGGAACGTCGACGACTTGCAATAGATATTCTCAAACAGGTGAAATAGGACAACCCGACGTCATCATGCTCTATGACGGCGGCACATTACATCAAAGTACAAGAACTCGACGGCGTCCAGACAAATACAGTGTGACTTACCATACGATAAGGAACACACACCTTAGGAAGTCATCAACAATACATACGAGCTAAGCATATTTGATTAGAAGTGGTGACTTGACCCTTCATGACAATCAATGTTGCAAACAGCTCTCAACACTAAAGGTGCCTACTTACATACATACATACACACAATGACATTGGCAAAATATGCATATACATGGGGCAAATGAAACACGCGATGAAGAAACATAACATTAATACTCGCCGTCATGGCGATATGTCAAATAACACAACTAAAAACTTGCAGCTGTTTAAAGAGACATCAGTGTTCTAACATTAATGCAACTAAACAAAAGAGAAATTGTTCTGCGTTGGCGGCACAGCACCATGAAAAAACATTGAAAAATAACTTTTAATTTGTATCCATGGCATCTTTGTTTTCACCACCAGGGGTCGACTCAGCTGTCGCCGTCATCTCAGCAGTTGCAGCTACGCCGTCAGGCTCAAGATCAGTTTCAGACCCATAAGCAGCAAGGAACATTCTGACGTCGTCCTCTGGAGTCCATGACGCCGTCTGGCCCTCCATGAACTGCTTCATCAACCTTGCCTTGGTTTTCCAAGTATACAGGCTCGCAGCGTCAATAAGCTCTTCTTGCAACGCTGCCACCTTGGCCTCCAGCTCAGCAGTGCGAGCATCCATCGTCTCTTTGAGTGATGCCGCTTCCACAACCTTGGTGACCAATTCTTCTTGCAGCGATGTCACTTCAGCAGTCTTAGCTTTCAGCGCCTTCTCGGCTTCCGATTGAGCAGTGATCGACCTTTCCAATTTCTCCCTAAGAGTTTTGCACTCTTTGTCCAGAACGGTAGCAGAGTTGCGGATGGCCAAAGAATTTTGAATGGCCTATTTAAGACAAGCACAAGTTAGCATCACGAAAGACAGGGGCAATAGTGTTAATGAGGAGGTAAGCGACTCACATGCAGTGTAGCGCCAGCCCTTCATCGGCGACTTGATGAATGGGAAGCTTGGCAAGACGACGTTGGGGCGCTGGAAAGGCTAATTTTTCAGCGTCAGGCCAAATGGTGGGGGTAGTGTGTTCTAAAAATCCCTTGGGAAGAGAAATGTTGAAGTTTCCTTCTTTGGTTGGTGTTGAGTCTTTGACGGCGTTAGCGTCATCAGATGTGACGGCGGCAAGAGGTTTGACAGTAGGGGCAACGGTGGCAGAAGGGGCAGGCATACTTGCTTGGGTCCTCTTCCTTTTCAAGGTTCTCTCCAAAGATCTCCGCTTCCGTCGAATGACCACCGGGAGATTTACTTTTGGTAGATTTGGTGTTCTCTGGCAGCGATGCATCGATATGAGTACGAAGTTATACAAGGAAAATGACAGCGTTTGTATATCATACCTGAAGCCATTGATGGAGAAGTGTTGTTGGAAGGTTCGTCGGGGTCCCCGGGATGTTCGTCGACGTCGGCGAGCACTAGGTTGAAGTTGGCCCCGAAGGCACGTTCTTCCGTCGAATAAGTTTTCGAAGTCGGTTGGCTTTGGTCCGAGAGTAATCGTTCTCCTCCAACGACAAAGGTAAAACTTCTGCAAAGTACAACAAAATTAGAATATGTCAAATTCTGAAGACCACAGAAAAATCACAAAAGGAGCAAAAGTTATACCTTCAGAATTCCAGCCGTCGCACAAAAATGCATAATCTTTCCCCAATGACGCCTTTTCTACAAATACATATCTTCTCTTCCATCCTCTGTCGTTGGCCCCAGTATTACCCACAAGGGATAAACGCCCAGATCTCAGGAACAAGGTATACCTTGTGTTTTCAACTTTTTTCACTTCATATACATGCAGTAGATCCACTAATCCAAAATCCATATTCATACCCTTGGCCAAAACATCAATTACATGGATGATCCTCCAAGCCAAGGGCATAATTTGTCTAGGGCTTACCTTAAGAGTATCGAGAAGTTCAGTCATGAGGGGGCAAAGAGGGAATTTGTGGCCAATTTTGAAGGGGTATTCGTAAAAAATTATCCAACCTATGGGACAGTCATCAGGGCGCTCTTCCTTTTCGGGAATTCGGACATTTATTCGGATGGGCAACCCAGTTTTTTCTATGAAGTCATCTACTTCTTCTTCTATGAAGGTGCTGGGTACACTAGGGCCCCCAATTACACCAGCATTGATAACTATCACCTCTCCACTAGTCTCCGCAGGCTTGGGGGACTTGCTAGTCTTCCTAATTTTGGCAGCATCCTTTGGAGCCATGGAAGGAAAGGATAATTCTAAAGAAATTAAAATAAGAAGTTGAAAGAACAAATTACCTGGAATTCGCCGGATGTTGAGACGAAGATGGAAGCCGAGAAGTTTCTTGGTTCTTCAAGAAAGAGTGTTTGTGTGGAGGGTTGAAAGTGACAGGAGAGAGAAAAAGATAAGGGAAGCGTGTGTTTTTATACAAAATGACAGGAGCAGTTGGTACATTAATGACGGTTATTGGGCTGTGTAATTGACACCACTTTCTAGGCGGTTGACGAGTGGTATCAATTAGGGGCAATTGTTGGGCCCACGTTTTATCCGACGGTGTTAGTTTTTATTTTGAAATGGAGAGATAAGTGGGGTTGGTTATCAAATGTGGAAGATGAAAATTGGTGGGGTCCTTAAAGTAGTTAGGGGAGATAATGAAGGAATCAGTTGCAAAGAAGGGGGGCGTGGGGTCCTATTTCTATGGCATGGCCAACGGTAACAAGGGTGGTTTTTAAGAGTATATATATACCAAGTGTAACTTAGTTTTACATTCATTCATGAGCTACTAATTACTCTCAACACTTGTAATCAGTCATCCCTTCCTCCTCCATAAAAATTCTGCCATACTATACTAGTCATCATTGTATTTACAAGCTGTTATTGACGGCGGCACAACTATAGTGGATTGGTGGTCAAGAGAATCACCCGCGGTTTTTCCCGTCATTCGGGTTTTCCGCGTCAACAATCGTTTGTTTTTTATTTTATTAATTGCATTCTTATTAATCGTTATTTCTTACGCATTAGTTTAAGTATATTGTTCTTGTTGTTGGCTCCCCAATACCTTTTGCGTACTTGGTACAAAATTGGCATAAACAAAAGCCAAAAAAATTGAAATTGAAAATGACAAAACGAAGTACAATGTGGGGATTCGATGCCGTGTCGCCCTTGTGAAGGAAAAGTGGACCTTTACAAAACACGCGGACCACTGGACCAGGAGAATTTAACTGATCTATTTTGGCACGTTAATCTTATAACCTTTTTCTCGTTTCAGTTTTTCGCTAATTGTCATTTTTTTTTTTTTCAGAATTTTGTGGGTTCAGCTGAACCCACTGAACCCACGCTAGATCCGCCCCTGCCCCCGACACTTTCGTAGGGTCTTGCCTGTGTAGTTCGATTGAACTAACATGTGCGAGGTTCTGGTCCAGTAGGGTATTTGCCTATTATTTATACTCGCTCGCCTATGAACAGGGCAGGTGCTATAACCGTTCGTGAGCCATACCGATAGCTCTCTCACTACCGATAGTTCTTTCTCTCCTAGATATCAAGGGAAGAGACTCCTTGCATCTACTCCCTGGCAAGCTGGATGTCCTAGCTTAGAATCTATGTAAGGGAATTGGTGGGATAGGCTCTATCGCCTATGACGAGGTAAGCCTTGAAAACTTATCGTCTCCGTTTAGTGGGGCTTCCACTCAAAGATCATAGCATTTTTCCTTCCGACCTTCCAGCACTGGCAGGTGTCAGACTTGAAGGTATACCAAAGAACACTCTTCTTTATCTTACTATGATCTACACAAAGAGGTAAGACGGTAGGAATGCATTGACAACTCTTTTTAGCTTACTCGAAGCCTTGACCAAGAAATTAAACTATAGAAGGCTTGATCCCGATGCCGTTCTAAGGGTTTTTTTTTCGAATGTCGCTCTGCCTGCAAGGAGCAAGAAAACAAATTTGTCTGTGGTGATGTCAGAATATTGGCTTTTGAAACATTGTATATCTGATGATCAAGACAATTCCCATGAAACTCTTTCATTTCGTAGAAGTCTTCATATGAAGTAAATAGCCACTCACATGCCTTTCTTGGTCGGACCTAACCCAACAGGTGAATTTTGAGCAAGAAGCGAACTTATCTTCTAGAATAGAATATAGACATGCAGTTCAATTATTTTATTCCTTAGTGAAACAATTATTAGTTTTCCCATGTGATCTAGGCCAGACAATTCATTTATATGTAATGGCGTCGTATCCGCCCAAGCTCCACTTTCGGTTTAAATAATCGTAACCTCTTGGGGTCCAGGGACAACAGGAGAATGTAACTATTCTTAGTCGAAGTGACTTCGAGTGTGGACAACTTAACCTTGAAGTTCGATTTCACTTCTACCAGTGTCTTAAGATAAGGATCAACTACTGCTTCTCAAACCATTCTGGATGGACCATGGTTTTAGCCGGCCCCTTGAATTTCATCACATTATTCTTGTCCATTGTTTTCAAGTAATATGTTTTCGGTGCTACAAATATTCCTTCTCCTATCCTTTCCTGTTAGTGCCTGAGATTAACTCAGGAGGAAGAGGACTGCCTAGAACACCGGAGTCTGTGTCCGTGTAGTAGTCGTCTTCTTTTGAAATGAAAGGATACATATAGATCCTAGCACTGGTGGAGTGGTGGAGATAGCAGCAGCTAAATAAACCGCTGAATTCTGCGGTGCATCCCACCGATCCTCGCCCTCCTCCATATTGTTATGGTACCATAACACCCAATTGTTTTCTTTAAGATTATGACCGTTTATAAATAAATCCTTCTTCATAAATATGTTAAATATATTGTCATCATAAATCAAGTTTATCGTGCTTTTAGGGTGAATTTCAAACCTTCCGCACAACGAATTCAAAAGGTTTTTATACAGAAAGGAAAGGGCGTCATTTCCTTCCTTCTTAGCCTTTAATATGCTACTATAAAGAGTGCTAACATAGTCCTTGAACAGTCTTTCCTTCTTCTAGAAGAGTTAGACTAAAATTAGTCAGATTGTCTGAAGCATGAACATAATCACCTTTAATCCGAAGGCCAAGTCAAGTTTAGCTAAAAGCTTGCCTTTTTTTTCAAAGGCGGCCCCTTTCTTTCCCCAGATCGATGGTTTGCTTGCCAAATCAAAAAAAGTTGTGTGGAACAAATTTAATGAAGACTTTCAAGTAATATATAGTATTATATAATGCTATTGGATGAAGACAGAAAAACAAAACATAATTATGTTTTCTCACTCATATTGGTTGAAAAAGAGAAGGGAAACTTATGTTATCTATAAAATAAAAATTAAGAAAAGTTAGAAAGTGTCCAACATTAAAGAGTAGAAAACAATAGCTTATCTCTCTCTATAAAGAGTGTTGGCTTGAGGATAAATATAACGAAAGCTAGAGAAATGCTCCACATTAATGGAAAACATAAATATAGCTAATTCATTTTATGTAAAAATAATTAATCCTAAGATTCATACACATGATTACATAAATGAAAACTTGATACTCTAAATCAAGCTTGTTTGGTGGAGATGGTGGGAAACTCACCTTGTGACTTTGAGGTCACAAGTTCGAACCCTACTAACTACTTGTGCTTGGAAGTATAGATTCTCTTATATCCCCCTCTACTCTCAAGCGTTGATTTGTGTGCTAGACTGCCTCACCTGCGAGAGGTGATGGTCCAATAGGGTTCTTCTTATTACCAAAGGGAATCCCTAGTGGGGGCAAAAAAAAAAATCTCAAGTCTCAACTCTATACTCTATTAAAAGTAGCTAATTAAAGCCTAAGAAATAGTATGAATTGTGGCGGAAGTTAAAATTCTTTTCCATTTTTTTACAAAAAAGATTTTATTTTCTCGTACTTCTCTTGCGAACCATGTCCTCCAAAGTCCATACAGACCAAAATCTACTTCTTTTTTCCTCCATTCCCTCAACGATGTACCTTTTCTCTTCTGGCTTTTTGTTAATATGCTTGTATCCCACATCGCATGCTGTAAACAAGTAGGAGGGAGAAAGCACTATTGAAAGCAGCTTGGTGGTTTAGAGAAAAAGCAAGCCTAGGATGTTAAACATCTATTTAGGTGATTTAGCTCATGATGGGTTGGATATGCAAGCAAAGTTATATACACATATATAAACAAACACACACACATATATATATACATATATATATATATATATACATATATATATATATATATTTATATATATATGGGTATCATAGCCATGGGGTTGTAGTAATTTTGTTCCTTATAAAACTTTATCTTTTTGAATTTAGTATTTACCTGTCTTAATTTTGGCTTTTGTCCTATTTACTCTACTGTTTTTAAAGTTTGAAGAGGCAGTAAGTCCTGCAAGAGGTAGTCAGACAATAAAGCTACACCTTTTTCACGGAGGGTAGGATTTTTAGGGCTTGTTCCAAGTTTCAAAACTGGACTAAGTTATGTTTCAAAATCATGAGTTCTATATGGAGCAGAGGAGCTCCATCCTCTTCTCGTGGTAGTAGTAAAGCTAATAAGCTAGTTAAAAATGAAACCTTTACTATAGAAAATCTTGAGCAAAGTATTGACAATTGGGAGATACCCAAAGTTAATAAAGACCAGATTTATAAAACGAGTAGATATTATATTTTTAAAACAGATTATGTTATCAAAACCCAAGAACGAGATATCCATTTGACAAAACCTATTGATACTATCAAATTATTTTCAGCAAAAGCCTTGCAAAAACATGTTGAAAAAGGGTATCGATACATACATATAGGATTGGTTTAAGTAGGCTTAAAACCCCTTACAAAAGAAGGATTAAATTCTTCAGTCCTTGTGGCCCTTAGAGATGGACGATTCAAAGACTTCAATGATTATTTACTAGGAACTATAGAGTCAAGTTTATGTATGGATCTAGTATATTTCGACTGTTATCCAAATTTCAGTGTCTCGTTAAGTGATAGGATTATCTTATCCTGCTTACTTTTACAAATTAAAACTCATAATTAAAAAATGTTCGATGGTTCAATACCAGTTGTTTTGATCTATAAAGTCCATTACAAAGCTATGAGGTCTGCTTTTAATAATACTAGAAATATACAACATAGTAAGAAAGGAGAAACTCTGCTCCTCCAAACCGACCTTTGTAGGTCAAACATAAGAATCCCTAGACCAATACAATGGAATGATGTCAGTATTCTGAATATTGGTTCCTCGAGGGAGCTGCTGAACCTGAAGCGCGGTTCCCAGCTCTTCCAGAACCTAATATCGACTTAGAACAAGTTATACAATACTCTGATGGCAGTGTTAAACTTAGCTTTAACAGGAGCACTAGCTCTAGGTATTCAGACCATTCCTCTGTTGAAAGCCTAGGACGGTCTTCGCATCTTCCTTCTATGAATAACATGCATTATAAACGATAAATCAGCTGTCCTATAAACAATTACCTGGAAAGGCCAATTATTCTACCTCAGATATACCTTCACCATCCATCCAAAATGTAGAATATAGAACCCAAGTTCCACACCCGGTCTATGCTGGACGACAGTCTTCCTTCTATGAATAACATGCATTATAAAAGACAAATCAGCTGTCCTATAAACAATTACCCGGAAAGGCCAATGTATTCTACCTCAGATATACCTTCACCATCCATCCAAAATGTAGAATATAGAACCCAAGTTCCACACCCGGTCTACGCTGGACGATAGTCTCCTCCAGACTCACCCTCAGCCTCAATTATAACTGAGAACATTGCTAATGAGCTAAACGTCCTTGAAAAGGATTTTGAGATCAATAAAAAATTAGTTCATAAAGACTTCTATGCCCTACATAACCTCTCGAAGAGAACGTGGTTTTTTAAGCACTTTCTAGATTTTCATGAAAAGATCCAAGAAAGATATTACAACTTTGTAATACAACATAGAGCTCATATTTTATTTTTTGATTGGTTTGAACTCCATAGTTTTGACCATAACATTTTTTACCCTTTTAAATCCATAGAACCTATCAACACCAATCGAAGGACACCCGTCTAGGAGACTTCAGATGGTATTGTTCAAGCTGACCATCCTCCTTTGCGACAAATCACCTTCTCCATAGGTGAGCACAAGGTTGAGGCTTCTTCTCTTAACAAACCTCAGGAAGAAGCCACCACAAACCTCAAAAATATTGTCCTACAAAACAATTTTACAAACATTAGCCTTAACACTTTAGGAAATCAGCTTTCTAAAATTGAGAAACAAAACCTTAAAGTAGAGACGAGCTTAGTCTCTACTCCTGTGGAAAAGATCCTCCGAAATCCGATTTTTAAACCATTTCAGATTTCGCAAAAGGCAGAAAAAGAAGTCATGACTTCAAAAATTGAATTTCTTCAAGCTATCAAAGACAAAATTAGCAGGGTTGAACCTTCTACATCAAGAATAGCTGAGTAAGAAACAATCCAGAATAATACTGTCAGTGTCCTAGATTTAAGTGACGACACGGATATCGAGACTAGCCCAAACCATGAAAAAACACCTGAATTAGCTAAACTCTCTTGGCAAAATACTGGACCTCTTGATATTATTCCTATAAGGTCTAGTGAATTCTAAGTTGAAAGTCAGCCTAACACAATTGTTCAACCAAAATATAATGCCTCTTCCATTTATGAATGGAATATAGATGGCATGAGTGAACACCAAATAATAAACCTCTTGCAACAAATGACAATGGCTTCAAATGCTTACAAAACCCAATCTGGTACGTTAGATAAAATGGTTGCGGAACTCTTAATTGCAGGCTTCTCTGGCCAGCTAAAAGGATGGTGGGATTTCTATCTCACCAAGAAAAATTCCTAGCAGGTCTTCCAACCATCTTAGGAGAAAAGGTTAGAAACAGAATTCGTGAAGATTTTGGCAAGCATATTATCCCTTACGATAGGCTAACCTACGGTGAATTAGTAAGCCTAACCTCTAAACAAGGCCTTCAAATATGTCAAGATTTGAAGCTTCAAAAACACTTAAAGAGGGAGTTAAAAGAAACTAAAAAGGAGTTAGGTTCCTTCTGCCAACAATTGGATAACTCCTCCCCTCAAACAAACACTTGTAAAGGGAGCTGTAGTAAACCGACCCCTTACCATAAACCCTATAAAGCCCGAAGGTTCTATAAGTAGGTTGAGAAAGTCTTCCATAGAAAACCTTTTGAGCAACGTAAATGGAAGACCCATAAAAAAGGCCAGCAGACCACCACAAAACTTGACTTTAAGAAAATAACTTGTTTCAAATGTGGTAAAAAGGGTCATACGGCTAGATATTGTAGCGTGTCTAACAAAATCCAAAACCTTGACCTAGATGATAAGACTCTAGGAAGAATTTCAGCTCTTCTAATAGAGTCCTCTGATGAGGATATTGAATCTTATAATTTTGCTGAGAGTCATGGCCCTCAGGTTGATAAAATAGATTCCTCATCTTCAGTAGAAGACAAACCATATACCCTAAACGTTCTCACCAAAGAACAAAGCCTCATCTTAGATGTTATCCAGGATATTAACAACCCAGATTTACAAAAATAGTACCTTGAGCGCCTTCGTGAATCCCTTGAAGAAATTCCTAATGAAAAAGACCTTAACCCCCTTCCTCAATCGTTGAACCGTACAACTCCACCTCTATTTGAGAAAAGAGAAGTTCAAGAAAGAAGTCAGAAAGGACCATACAGGATCTTCAGGCTGAAGTAAAAACCATTAAAGCCGACATAATAGATCTTAGAACAAAATAGCAACATGACTCTGCCATAATTCAACTTCTAACTTCTCATATGGCTACTGATATCCCTAGCGAGAGTGATCCTGACTCTATCCCGGATGAAGAAAATAGCCCAAAAGTCCCATATGATTTCATTTTTGTGTTAAAAGAAATCAGTTCGAGAAAAAAATATATAAAGGTCACACTTGAGTTTTCTAGTGATTTTAAAATTAATACTATAGCTTTGTTCGATACCGGAGCAGATTTAAATTTCATTAAATCCATTAAATCTAGTCTCGTCCCAAAACGCTTTCATAAAAAAACTTATGAAAGACTTAGCTCTGCTAATAACACGAAAATGCAGATAGAAGGGAAAACAGATGCAAGCATGCAAGCATATTAAATCAAAGCCTTTCACTATAAAGCCATTTTGTCCTTGTTACCAATATACACCATTCAGTAATCTTAGAAACACCTTTAATAAATATAATATCCCCTTACAATGTCAGTTATGATGGGATATCATTCAAAACCAAAAATAAAAAGCTTGAATTCCCTTTCTTTGAAAAACCTAAGACCAAAAATCTCAACATTATAAAGGCAAGCTCCATTTATAATAGTGAGAGAAATTGTCTTATCAATAAACAAAGTGATATGCACGATCTAAAACAAAAAATCCATTTACAAAAGATCGATGACCAGTTGCAAAGTAGTGTTCTAAAAGCTCAGATATCTAACTTCCATAGTCTCCTTGAACGGGAAGTTTGGTCTGATCTTCCAAATGCCTTCTGGAATAGAAAGCAACACATGGTCGACTTACCTTATGAGCCTGATTATGGTGAAAAGAATATCCCTACCAATGCTCGGCCAACTCAGATGAATGCCAAATTAGAATGCCATTGTCGAGAAGAGATTAGATTCCTCGAAAGCAAAGGCTTAATTTTCAAGTCCCGCTCCCCTTGGAGGTGTGCAGTGTTTTATGTTAACAAGGCTTTGGAAATTGAACGTGGCACACCTAGATTAGTTATAAATTACAAACCCCTTAGATGGATCCGTTATCCAATACCCAATAAAAAAGATCTGATGCAAAAATTACACCATTCTTTTATCTTTTCAAAATTTGATATGAAATCTGGATTTTGGCAAATACATATCAAGCCACAACGCCGCATTTGCTGTTCCTTTTGGCCAATATGAATGGAACGTAATGCCTTTCGGTCTTAAAAATGCTCCATCTGAATATCAGAGGATAATGAATGATATCTTCAACCCTTATTCAGATTTTTGCATAGTTTACATTAATGACGTGCTAGTCTACTCAAGCACGATTGACCAACATTTCAAAAACCTAAAGACTTTTTTCAATCTCATTAAGAAAAATGGTCTCGTCGTTTCTGCAAAGAAGATTTCTTTATTCCAAACAAAAATTAGATTTCTCGGTGATTTTGTGTCTTGTGGGACTATTACCCCTATTGATATATCTCTCCAATTCACTAGCAAATTTCCTGATAAAATCCTAGACAAAACTCAACTGCAGAGATTTCTTGGTAGTTTAAATTATGTTTTAGACTTTTATCCAAATCTTTGTAGAATTGCAAAACCACTCCATGATAGACTAAAGAAATACCCACCGCCTTAGCCTGATATCCACACCCAGGCTGTTAAAACAATAAAAACCCGTTTTTTAGAAATCCCATGCCTTAGGTTAGCTAACCCTAACCTGCCTAAAATTGTTGAAACAGATGCCAGTGATAAGGGTTACTGAGGTATCTTAAAACAGGTCGGCAATGGTAAAGAATACATTATCAGGTTCACCTCGGGGAACTGGGATGATACCCAGAAAAATACTCTACTATAAAACAGGAAATATTGTCAATTGTTCTATGTATTACCTAATTCCAGTCTAATTTGTTAAATAAAAAAATTCTTATTACGAATTGATTGTCAAGCTGCTAAAGATATTTTAAAAAAGGATGTCCAAAACATTGTTGCAAAACATATTTTTGCTAGATTGCAGTATATCTTAAGCATTTTTGAATTTGAGATTAAGCATATTAAAGGACAAGAGAATTCTATCCCTGACTTCTTAACCCGTGAATTTCTTATAGAAATGCCCAAAAAGACAAAAGATAAGGAGAAGTCTCGACCTCCTCCTGAGAAAACCATATGCACCACACAAAAACCCATCAAAACCTGGTACGAAGCGATTCAAAATATAGAGAGTGAAACCTCCTCCATCGATAGAACAAGAAGTTCAAGAATGGCTCCTTTCCATCTCTGAGCATCCTTCATCAATCCTAAAACACCCCCAACTCCTCGAAGCCTTCCAGAACTCTATACAAAATCAGGGAAGCTCAAGCAAAGCGGTTATAGAAGGTAAAACTCCCGCAGGAAAAAATATTACTATCATTTCAATACCGGAGGAAGGAGAATCTTCTCAAAAAATCCCTCCTCCAAAACAATTTCTAAAACTAGGTAGCTCTCAGGTTGTGGTTGCATAACCTAAGAAAAAGGAGACTTCCGAATATTTTGTTAAAAATGCTTCTCAAAATATTATAACAATTGAACATGGGTATCACGATAAAGATCCCTATGTTTCAATACAAAAACTCTTTGGAAAAAACTGGTTCTATATATAAACCATGGGATTGTACTAAAACAACAGAATATTCCCAGACAAACTGGCTTCGCTGAATTCAAACACTTCTTTTACAAAATGAACAAACATAGCCTTCTTATTCGACCATTAAAATCCTAAAGGTTCTCAGTCCTCACGACTGGAGTCAAGACCTGTTAAAATACAAAGCTTCCCCATTAGCTTCAATAATACTTTTCCACATTGTAAAACCTTTAATCATTGGGATTACCGACAAGCATGGTTCTGCACTTTCCTAATAAAAAATAATAGATTATCCCACTTTTGGCTAATCTACATCAATACTAAAACCATACAGCCAAAAAAGTTGTCATATTGGTTTACACAATGGTGGAAATTCTATGGCTCATCTACTAAAATCCTTCACCCTGAAGTTACAAAAAGCTATAATACTTTTCAAACCCAATACAAACCTTCAGATATCGAAAGGGGTTTTACCACCTTATATTTATTTTCAATGAAGTTGTACCTCCCTTAGGTTTGTCATTGGTTCCTTGAAATAAACCAAGATCAAGGGGGCATGGTACTCCAAAGAAAGTTTAAAATTAGACGGTGGTCAAACTTCATGCACCACAGTCTATCCTTGAACCAGCCATTAAAGAATGGCTAAAGAAAAATTGCAACACAGGTATCATGACATCAAGGCCTAAACAATCTCAGTTCCTAGCCCGAAAATCACAAGCAAATTCCTTGCTTGCATCAGTAAAAACCCCCGAAGATTACGCACGGATGCTACGACAACTAGCTAATAGTATGTCTGAATCATCCATAACTTCGGACAACAAAACAACAACAGACTCCTCCATCCACCTCATTGACGATGAAGATGATGTTGGTTTCCAGACTTTTAAAAAAAAGGTGCCTTTCACTATCTTCAAGCAGCAATAGGGTAAACGCTACAACGGACAAAATTCTTCAAAACAACAGAAATTCCTAACAGTTTTGAACCGCAACAGACAAAGTCGTCAACAGTATAAAGCTGTAAAACCATTCATCAATAAATTAAAGCTTCAAAAAGACAAAATATTGAACAGTTTAAAGTAGAAGACAAATTGTTCATACACAGTTAAACAACGTGACAGATTTATTCCTCCCTGCCCATAAAGTGAGGCCTCTTCTTCAGTTCAAGGCAGAGCAAAATACACGGCTACATTAGCTCCTTTGAAAATCTCCTCTATGACTCTCTCTCTTTTCACTCACAATAATTGTAACTCTCTTTAGTATCAGTTTCATTTCAATACAATTTTGTAAGTGTTTTTTGTAAAACCATGACCCATTCTTGCTTAACTTTGTTTATGCATTTTTTTTTAATTTTCCTATGTTATCTGTTAAAACCCCAGATCCTCGGCTTATTCTGGTAAATTCAAGGCAAAAACGTGTCATGTTGTCACATATACTCCCCCTTCCACCACACAATCAAATGAGACAGTGAATAATAATTTTTTTTAAGACTCAAACTTAAAACCTCTCATTTGAGATACAATGCACTAACCAATTAATCTACTATCTCATATTAATAATTTATCGGAAAAAAAAAATCTAAAGACAAGATAATATTTCTCTTTTTAAAACAATTAAATCCAAATGTATGTAATAATATTTATCAATCTTACCATAAAAAAAAGCTCCTAAAATTTTTATAATCTCCCTAATTAACACTACTACACTATTAAATTACATTGGTTATATTCTTACACATTAACCTAAATTTCAAAAATAACATTGTATTATAGTATTTGTAATTATTTACATATTTATGTATAGGAAAAATTGTCACCAATAAGTTAACCTTTAAGCGGTCTGCAAAAATTAAGTTAACCCTTTGATTATCCTAGAATAAGCTAACCATGTAGTCACCTCAAATTTTAATAGGATGGCTTCAAAATTGACCTCCCAGTACAAGGTTTGTAGCAGGTAAACTCTAGTATTTTTTTCTTACCATAAAAGAATTTACCTCTCATTCTCTCTCCTCCTTCCCCACTTTCCTCCACCACCACCAACATACAAATCCCCAACCACCGTTCCTCCCTCCTAGACCTGGCAATTGGACCAATCGGATCGGATTTGGACCGGACCAATTCAGATCGGAACGTTTTCGGATCAAGTTACATTCGGACCCGGATCGGACCGGACCGTTTCGGATTGGGTCATCGTTCGGACTATTATTTCGGATCGGATTGGATCGGGTTTCGGATTATGGTTTCAAATCATCGGATCGGATCGGATTTCGGATTGGACAAGAAAGATTTTGAGCTTTTTTAGTAG
This sequence comes from Beta lomatogona, assembly GCA_947646795.1. Lineage (NCBI taxonomy): Eukaryota > Viridiplantae > Streptophyta > Magnoliopsida > Caryophyllales > Amaranthaceae > Beta > Beta lomatogona. Next base: position 164,825 of record CANSNZ010001498.1, read on the forward strand.
GGTAAGGGTTGTCCTATGTAAATGAAATTTCAAGCCAAGTGGAGTCGCACACGAGATGCACCAGGCTTTGACCGAGTGGAGTTCGAGCTAGGTTTATATGTTTTTTAATAATCAATTAATCATATATGTAAGTTAAGTTTTTCCATCACATTAATACAAGATTATAAGTTATATACTTATATAACTAGATAAGTATATTTTTTTGGGGTGCAAATAATTTGATACTTTTCCTCCAAGGCTCCAACTATTGTGTACAATTAGAGTGAAAATTTAGGTGGGAAAATTTTCCCTCCTAAATAAAACATTACTGGTTGACTTTTTGAACAAAAGAAAGAAATAAATAATCAAAATACCTTGCTGTAGGCAGTAAAGGCATAAGTCATAACTCATAAGCTATTATAGTATTATGCGCCAACTCTATTGTGTAAAATTTTAGAGTGAAAATTTAGGTGGGAAATTTTCCCTCTTATTAAAATTTTACCAGTTAAAGTATTAAACCAAAGAAAGAAATAAAGAACCATAAAACCTTAGTAAGTCTAAGTCAGTACCTCACTACCTCTGCTCATTTTCATAGTTCACTATTTCAAAGCAACTCACTCTCACTCCCACAGACTCGTCTCAACTCAACTCTCACCCTATCACTCTTACTCTAACTCTCACTCAACTTCTCAGATCTGAAATCTCACGTCTCAGTTGCTGCTCATCTAATTTACGGTGCTAACTTGCTACGACCATCTAATCTACATTGCTACCTTGCTACTACCGCGCTTTCACCGACGAATCTCTCTCGCACAGGTATTATTTGTGTAGTATTGCTATTTTTCGTGAAGTATTAGATGGTAAGATCAAAGATGTGTAATTTTTTTTTTTGACTCATTGCATGCCTTTCCTGGTACTTAAGCAACTTCTTAATTGATAATTATTGAATGCTTGAGGTGATATGCTACCCTAATATCGATTTGTATGTTTATTGAGTGCTTGTGTTTTATTAATAGGAAGACCAATTGTTGGATGTGTTTCATATAATTGGGTTTATTTGAAGATTTTGTGGCATAAATGATGCACCATGGTTTGTAATTGCAAGAATTATATGTGATTGAATTACAAAGACTTGAATCTGATTTTTTTAATTCCCTAAATTTTCTGAACATAATCTGGTTTCTTGTAAATCCTAATTAACTTTTCAATTAAGTTCACTATTCTTGAATCTTGGTACTGTAAAAAAAAAAAAGGGGACTTTGATAAGTTGTTTGGATTTCATTCTGTTAAAAAAAAAAAAGAACGAAATTTCAATGAAGTTTTTTGGATTTAATTCTGCTTGATAAGTTGTAGTTGATATCATGCTTTTAAGCTTTTATAAATACTATATATTATTTGTCAATTACTCAATTGCACTTACATAGTCACATTACATTCTAATATACTATGGTCTATGGTAGGCATGGACCAAGACGGAGTAGCTGATAATGCCAATGAAGTTGGTAACTACACTGTTACAGTACCTGAACATCAATATCCTGAATCACAAAGATTTGATGGAAGAAGAAGCCCAATTTGGAAGGAATTTCTGAGGCTGGACCCTGCAGAAACTATACATGGGAAAGAAAGGGCACTTTGCAAGCATTGCAAGAAAGCAACTTGTGTTTCCGACACACATTATGGAACGACCAACATGAGGAAACATCTTCATAAATGCATGAAAGGTATAAAAACAGAATCAGAAGATTGCATTTATGATCAAAAGGTGTACAGGGAGTTAGTGGCTAGAGCAATTATTAAACATGGATGTGCCTTCTCTTGGGTAGAACATGAAGGGAATAGGGAAATTCATGCATATTTGAATAATCAGGTTAAAAGTATATGTAGAAACACTGCAAAAGCTGATTGTTTGAAAATGCACAAAAATTTGAAAGTCCAATTAAAGGATACTCTTCATAAAATCTCCGACCGTATTTCTTTAACTTGGGATATGTGGACTTCTTGTCAGACTGAGGGTTATATGTGTTTGACTGCTCATTATGTAGATGCTAATTGGAAGTTAAATAGTAGAGTTCTAAACTTTTGCCACATTGACACACCACATATTGGTAAAATTATGTATAATGCTGTGTTAGCCATGCTTCAAGATTTGGGCATAGATGAAAATATTTTCACCATTACATTAGACAATGCATCTAGTAATGACAATATGCAAGACTATTTGAAGGCCACCTTAAGAGGGCGAGGGGCTTTGCTATGTGATGGTGATTTTTTTCATGTTCGATGTGTTGCACATGTTTTGAACCTCATTGTCAAGGATGGACTTAGGGTCATTGATTATATTGTTGTCAAGATAAGAGATTGTGTGAAGTATATTAAATGGTCAGAAGCAAGAAAAAATACTTTCCGATCTTGTGTAGGCTTGGCTAAGATAAAGGAGGTTAAAGCATTGTGGCTTGATGTTCCTACGAGATGGAACTCGACATACATGATGCTTGATAGGGCTATTTTATATCGTAAGACATTTGTTGAAATGTCAGATCTCCATCACTGTTGTCCAATTCCAGAAGAGTGAGAAATGCTTGAGCAAATTCGAGATGTTTTAGAACCATTTAGTGAGATAACTGAGTTGTTCTCTGGAAGTGATTATCCAACCTCAAATCTTTATTATGCGAATGTTTGAAAATTTCTTATGCTTTTAAATGAGTTAAACAAAAGTGATGATGAGCTTTTGAGAGCGATGTCAGTAGAAATGAAGTACAAATTTGACAAGTACTGGTTCAATTCAGAAGAGGATGACTATGGCATGTTATTTGCATTTGCTGTAATTCTTGATCCTTGGTGCAAGTTACATGTTCTTAGATATTGTTATGAAAGTTTGTATGGGAATGTGGAAGCTGCTTTGAAAGTTACTGATATCAAACTGAAGTTGGAGAGATTATACAAAGATTATGATACATCAGCGACATCGAACATCCATGCCAACACAACAATTCCAAGCATCTCATCTGACAATCACAAGCGCAAATTCGATTACTTTGCAGTGGGCTTTTATTCGGATGCTTTCTGATTTTTCTATGATATGTCAGCACTTGAACTCATGGAATAAACTTGTTTTCTCAAATAATCGTTTCCTCTTTTATCTACTATTTTACTAAAATTATGATGACCAAGAGGTCGGAACTTCTACTCTTAGCAAGTTAAATTTAGAGGATTACTTAGAAGATGCTAAACTAGAGCAAACAGTAAAGCTCGACATTTTGCAATATTGGAAAGAAAGTGAGCATCGATATGTGAAACTTTCTCATCTTGCTAGGGACATTTTGACAGTGCCCCTCACAACTGTTGCGTCGGAATCAACATTTAGCATAGGAGGTCGAATATTGAATAAGTGGAAAAGCTCTTACATTCCCGAAAATGTGGAGGCTTTGATTACAACTCGTAGTTGGCTATTTGGTTATGAATGTAAGTATTTAATTAATTTTTTTTGTTATAGTTATAGTATATAGTGTTTATTTATTCTATTAATGCATATTAATTTTTTTAGTCAAATAGGCTAATTAGTTTTCTAATATTGCTTTCATACATCTGTTTTCTCTATATTGATAAAATGACCAACTTTTTTTATGTAGCAAATGAAGATGACCAGTTTGTTGGTTGTAATGTGGTTTGGGCTACAACAATCTCGAGATGATATATTGATGCTTAGAGTCTTGAAAAGTTGCTCAATTTGTAATGGACAAAAAGTCAAATGCTTAGATAGAGATGCTGCTTTCTCTTTATGTATTAGCTATTTAGCTTCTTTTTTTTTTATATATCGTTATGCATGGAGCTGCAACTTTAGTAATTTGTGTAATTGTGGCCTTTATGTTTTGTTTGACTACGGTGAAATGAATGGAATACTTGTGCCAATGATAATTTTTTTTATAAAAAAAGGGGAAAGTTTCGGGTACTTCGGATCAAAGCCTAATCGAAACCAATAATTTCGGATCGGTTTACCTTCGGGTCGGATCGGTTTCGGATCGGGTAAGATCATATCGGATCATTCGGATTTCGAATGAGTTTCGGATCAAGATTATTTCAGACCGGACCGTTTCAGATTCGGATCAAGGTTTGGACCGTCTAGTTCGGACCCAGATCGGACCACAGATCGGATATTTCGGACTGGATTTTCGGATCAGGACCAACTTTGCCAGGTATACTCCCTCCCCCAAAAATCAACCCTCACAAACCCACCATTCATCAGTTTAAGAATTAATTACCGAAAGTAACGGCGGCAAAAGAGCAGGAGGAACAAAAGTTGATGCAATATCCTTAAACTGGGAAATGGTTAAATGATTTTTCGACTGAGATTCTCTATAAGCTACTCTACGTAGATGAGAAGCGTCGCCGGTTTCGCCAATGGCTCTTACGCCGGAGAATATTAACTTAAAAAATCTTGTTTTTCCAAGCAACGGTCGCCGGAAAAAGGGTGTTTGTGAGGGAGAAATGAGATGTGGGTAGAGGAGAAAGAAAATGTGGAGGAAGGAGAAGTGGACGCCATTAATGGAGCTTTAAGACTAAGCTTTATGGTCTCTATTAAGCATTAATTAAGGAAATGACGTTCTTTGTTTTTGTTGTTTGCTGCAATATCTGGAAGAGATTGATGAGTGCGAATTTGAGGTTAGATTTTAAAAGGAAGAGGAGGAAGAGAGAGAGAGAGAGAGAGAGAGAGAGAGAGAGGGAGGAGTTAGGCCGGTGGGTTTAGGGTTAAAGTAATTCGATGTTTTTCGGTGGTGGACTAGGTTCCTTCGGGTGTTTGGTGGGGTTGGGTGGGCTGATGATGGTTGTTGTTGGTTGCTGCGTGGGCCGGAGATGGTGTTCGGATGGAGGGGTTGGGGGGTACGGTGGTCGATCAAAGGGTTAGGGGGTGGCAGATTGGCAGTGGTGGTGGTGTTGTAGTGGACTAGTGGCGGGAACAGTGGGTAAAAGATTTTTTTTTTTTTTTTTGCAAAAATATTGAAATTATGAAAAATAGTTACCTGTGAAATCAGTCTTCGGTCACTCAACTTGTTAAAACATATTGCTATTAAAGTTAAGACTTATTCTGGAATAATCAAAAGAGTAACTTATTTTTAGCGGACGGGCGAAAGGTTAACTTATTTATATCAGTTTTTCTTTATGTATATGTACTCTCTAGTAGCTGAGGGTAAATTATACGAGGCATCGCTCGGGTCAAGCACTAGCTCATTGGTAATACATTTTTTTTTCTTTTTGAGACTTTTTTTGTTTTCCCTCTCACGTATCATACTCATGTTACTCAGAATCTTACTATATGAATCTGTCTGATTGTGTGTGCATGGGGAAACTAACATAAATACTCCTTAGTTATCAAATCTACTTTTTTCCTATCTACTTATATCCTTCATTTCATAAGGCTTTTATCTTGGTTTTTTTTACCATACGGATTCTTATTGAATTATGGCAAATAAAAATATTTAAAATTTATACAAAAAGTAATCCATCAGTTTTGGGATGCATTACCCATTTGGTTTTTTTTTTTTTTTATAATTGGTAAGGTAAAAACATTAGGCTGCCCTCCTCTCGAGGGGAATACCTAATGCGTCAGATACAAGAATAGAAGAAAGGGAAGAATTATTACAATCTGAAATTTCAAAACTAGAGCTAACTAAATGACCTACATTGGCAATCCAATCAGCTGCTCGATTTGCTTCCCTGAAAACATGACGAACTTGGACTGAGTTGAACTTTGAGAGTAGGATCTTCGAGTCTTCAATAATGTTGGCTATTTTCCATGGGACCGACCAGAGGTTCTTGATAGCGTTGATGACCTGTAAATTGTCGCCTTCCACAATTATGTCTCGAATATCCAGCTGGATGGCTAAGATGAGGCCGTGATGCAAAGCTGAAGCTTCCGCAAGGAGGACTGAGGAATGTCCTAGGTTGAGAGCTTTAGCTTGAATAAGAGAGCCGTGATTATTGCGAATTATTATACCCAGCAGCAGCCAGCCAGTAACCACGAACGTAACCGTCAAAGTTGAGTTTGAAAGTGGATGTAGGAGGAGGCTCCCAGGCTACAAGAGAAGGAGGGAGGGTGGGGAAATGGGGAAGGGGAGAAGCTCCTTGAAGAGGAGAGCCCTTATTATGACATAGGTCCACTTGAAGGCGTGCTTTCCATTCTCTAAGAGCAAACTTAGCTCGGTGAGTGATGCGGGAGGGGCACCAAGAAGAATTTTGAAAGATGATGGCATTTCGTTCTTTCCAAATGCTCCAGAAAAGAAAAATAAAGGGCGGTAATTTTTGCTTTGGATGTGATTCTTGAAGAAATTGTAGAATTGTGGGGAAGGACCTAGGTGGGGAACACCAGTCCAAAACTTCTTGGAGCTTCCAAAACAAGATGGATTGTGGACAAGTAAAAAACAAATGGTCCATATTTTCAATTCCTGCATTACAACGAGGACATTGGTTGGTAGGGATAATATGTCTATTAAACATAGTGTCCCTAATTGCGAGACTATTATGGCAAATCTGCCATACAAAAATTTGAAGCTTGGGAGGAATATCAAGCTTCCAAATCCATCGATAGGGCCAAGGAGGCTTAGGAGCAAGATCATGAGCTAACCAAGTTGCCGATTTGACTGTGAAAAGACCACTAGGGGTGGGTCCCCAAATAGGAGAATCAGCAATATCTGTGGTTGGCAAGGGAATCCCTTGCACTTTCAACATTAAATGTCTTGGAAGAAATTGGCTAAGATTCGTTAGATCCCAACAATGATCTGAGGTGATGAAATGGGCCAATTTTAAATCCAAATCAACAGTACTACTATTTAAATTGAGTAAGGAGCAAAGGTTGGTTTGGCCCAACCAATTATCTAACCAAAAATTAATTGATTGGCCATTGCCAATTTTCCAACGGATACCCTTTCTTAGAAGCTCTCTTTGAGCCAAAATTTTCCGCCAAATGAAGGAGTCATTAGGTTTTGGATTGTATTCAAAGAACGATTTAGTATGTAAATATTTTTCTTTTATTAGAGTTGACCAAAAGGAGGTGTTATTGGAAATCAAATTCCAGCCAATTTTTGCTAGGAAAGCTTTATTTAAAGGCATGGTTCGTCGGAGACCTAAGCCTCCCTGAGACTTGGGGGAGCAGATGGTGTTCCAAGCAATTAAAGGAGTAGAATTTTTATCTTTAGATTGTCGCCAAAAAAATTGGCGGTGTACAGTATCCATTTCTTTACACAAATCATTTGGGAGTAAAGTAGAAGAGCATGAATAGGCTGGAAGCGCTTCCAGATTCATTTGAATCAGAGTATGGCGTCCTGCTTTTGATAGGAACCCTGATTCCCACAATTGAATACGTTGCAACGTTTTAGCCAAAATATGATTATGGTCCCGTTTTGTGGGGTAATACGAACTAAAAAAGATTCTCAAATAACGACCCAAGCATGATTTGGGGGTCATATTGAAATGACTAGCCAAGGAGGCTTTTTTGGAGTTAGGGATCTTTTTTGACAGAACTAGTGCTGATTTATGGAAGTTAATCAGTTGACCAGACATAGAGCAGAACTCATCTAGAATTGACTTTAACTTATTACAAGCCGAAGTAGTCGCTTTGCAGAAAACGAGACTGTCATCTGCAAACATTAGGCATGGAACCACAGAACCGCGTGGACAAATTTTAAAACCCAGACCTGATTTTGGAATAGCGCTTTCAATAGTTAGCTTATGGATTAGCACATCCATACAGATAATAAACAAGTATGGGGAAAGAGGGTCCCCTTGGCGCAAGCCTCGAGATGGCTTGAACCATTCAGTCGTATGACCATTTATCTTAATAGAGTAGGAAACAGTGGTGACGCATTGTTTGATCCACTGTATCCATTGGGCTAGAAAGCCTAATTTCGTTAAAACTTGCCACAAAAAATCCCACTCAATTCGGTCGTAGGCCTTTTCCATATCTAATTTCAGGGCACACCATCCTATTTTACTTGAGGATTTTTGGAAGGTGTTTAGAATTTCTTGAACAATAAGGAGATTGTCATGAATAGACCTTTCAGGAGTAAAAGCATTTTGAAGCGGGCTAATGTTGGATTTGAGGATCGGACACAATCTGGCAACCAACAATTTGGAGATTGCTTTATAAATGGAGTTAATCAGACTGATAGGTCTAAAGTGATTAGGCGTTTCTGGAGTAGAATTCTTGGGGATAAGGGCAATGATAGTATGGTTCAGAGACGGGGGTAGATGGCCATGATGGAAAAAACCATGAATGGCTAGACAGATGTCTTTACCAATAATGTGCCAGTAAGCTTGAAAGAATTTTGCACCGAACCCATCCGACCCTGGAGCTTTATGAGGGTTCATGTCGAAAAAGACATCTTTAATGTCTACATCTATAAATGGGGCTATAAGGTTGGAGACATCTGTTGCGGAGATAATAGGCCGAATAAAGGAAAGATTCATTAGCCTCTGGGAGGAAGACGAAGATGAAAATCGTTCTTTGAAGGAACTAACTAGAAGGTTGTGAATCCCTTCCTCTGAATCGACCCACTGGTCCAAGTCATCTTTGAGTCGGTAGATAGAGGTGTTAATAATTCGTTTTTTCATCTTAGTGTGGAAGAATCTTGAATTCCTATCTCCTTGAGATAACCATTGTTTTCGACTAAAGTTTGCCCACGAAGATTGGCCGAAAAGAAGTAATTTTTCTCGTTGTAATATGAGACGATTAATACGCTGAATAAAAAAAGGATTAAATGGTTGGGCCCAAAGCCTTTCTTCCATAATCTTAATTTTTTCACAGTTCTCTGTTAGTTTGTTTTGAGTATGACCATAATGTTGCTTGGCCCATTCTTTTAAATGAGTCTTAATTTGAGAAAGTTTGTGTTGTATGCGGAAGAATCTTGAGCCTCGTATAGAGTGGGCCCAATTTTTTGCAACAATTTGGTGAGATTTACGATCTAAAACCCAGGCATTTTGAAAGCGGAAGGGTGGTGCTTTTATTATTCCATTGAATTTAGAGTCGAAAATAGTAGGTGCATGATCAGAAACGGTGAAAGCCCCATATAGAGTTTGACTTTGTGGGAATAAGTTTACAAACGAATAGCTGGCAATTGCTCGATCTAGTCGCTCGTAAATAGAATGATTATAGAGAACTTTTTTCCATGAGAAAGAAGATTGGACTGAGGGGATGTCCATACTATTAGTGTTGGTTAATAATTCTGGTAATCTTTTTAACTGAGTGGGGGAGAGATTCCGACCACCCATTTTATCATCAACTGTGAGCATTTCATTAAAATCCCCAATTACAAGCCATGGAAGAGAGCAAGAGGAAAGGAAGCTCTCAAGGTAGCGCCAAAATTGGGGCTTGTCTTGTTCTTGGGCTGGAGCATAGAGTCCTGTGATAATGAATTCCTTATGGGAAGGTTTAAAGCAAATATTAAGATGCGCACATCTATCTGTCGTTGAATGACTAGAGACATGAATGTTGTTATTATTCCATAGGACCCAGAGGCCACCACAATGATTAATAGGATCAATGATTAGCTTATTATCAAAGTGGAGAGCTTTTAAGATATTGGTACTATTTTGGTGCGAAGTCATCGTTTCAAGGATGAACATTATATCCGGTTTGTATTTATTTCTAAGGTAGACAAGTTCGGCAAGGGCTTCGAGTTTCTTGCCGCCTTGAATATTCCAACTAAGTATCTTCATATGCTAACCAATTCAATAAAAATGGGTGCAAAGAGCACCAATCGGTCATAGAAGATGCTTAGCATCCAATTCTTATGGCGGAGATCGAGAGGCATATCCACATATGTGATCATAGCAAGTGTCAAGCACTTGGTTCCATAGCGAGTGGCTAGCACTCGGTTCATGTAGATTATAACAACCCAATTCTTTATGATTTTGATCTTACAATTACAACATTGTTGCGAGAAATTAAGCTTATACAAAACACTAAAATGAGTAATGTAACTAAAATACAACTTGATTTCTATTTTTGAAGCATGGGATTTTAAAAAATTAGGCTTAAAGTGTGGGAAATAGAGCCGAAAAGCATAGTCCTGCAGCTTGAATTTTTGGCTCGAAACATCAAATTGATCAAAAGAATTCCAAGCAAAAGTGGCTTGAAATCGTGCCAAAACAATCCTCCCTCTCGATGCTTGAACATCTGGGTCTGTACAAAGGAGGAAACACACTCCAGAGCAATTTGCAAGACAATTGTTAATACGTAAGAACCCAACCAAGATTAGCACCTTCCATAACCGTAAAATTTTCGATCCCAATACAAAGCAAATAGAGACGATTATCGAAATTATCTTTCTATTAGAAAGCCAAACATATAACACGATTTCAGAAATGTTGCTTCCCTCTAAAAGGACAATCCCATAACACCAAGAAACATAGAAAATATAGGCAAATTGCCACCCTGGCACAAAGAAATGCAAACACTCGATAGAAAATGAACAATTTCCCCAGTGATGGTGAGTGGTGAGAAGATCATTATTGAGAATCATATTTTCTTTAGAAGAGTAAATATGGGCATGGAACATAATATAACTTATATAGTCACAAGAAAGCTGAATACCAATAATCATAAATAAAAATTGAGAATATGTAGCACTAGATAACATGGCAGAGGGGAAGCACCTTCTCTGAGTAGGACTTGGAGAGAGGAACCCCTGATCTAAAATCACATAAGAAGAAAAGCACTGAGAGTAAACAACAAGCAAGAGCATCTTAGCAAGAATCAAAGGAAGGTTAAAGCCATAAAGGGCTGCAATTAAAGAGGACATATTACAGTAGAGAACAAAATAACCCCATAAGAATACTGGGAAACAGGGGGGAGATAAAGATCCAGTACCATTAGTCAAGAGCAATTTAAAACCACATTGAGAGAGATAAATGTTGAAATCACAACTTAGACAGGAGCAAACTAACCAAATCGATTGGTGGCGATAATTAAAAGTAGAAACATGTGCAGTACTGACAATTGAATTATGGCAGGAAGAGATAGAGTAGCCTTTACACACACCATGTAGCACAAGCGATAATAACATTAGCAGGAAGTAAGATTTCAGCAAGATTGGATTGAAATGGAGGTAAAAACAACCAAAAAAATCCATCCTATCATAAAGATATTTCACTGACCAACTTTTGCTTATAAATGAAAATAGCATACAGACCACCTTATAAAGTGGATGAATCACACATAATAGGACTGTCATGATAGAAAAGAGGCAATCCAAGACCATAAGAAGTAACCAATAGCAAGCATAGAAATAAAAACCGAGGGTCTTTAGAAAGAAGTGAGAAATAAGATAAAGAAAAGTTTGAACAAATTTAGAGAACCCAGCATCCTGAAAGTAATTATCAATACAATGAAAACTACCAAGCAAGAGATGGAGAAAAAAGATTCTTAGCATAAGCTTACAAATCAAAAGATGTGCAGCACTAATACTTAAAACACAAAGTAAAAATTTGGAGACCAAAGTGCTATAGTAGAGAAACCATACAGACCAAATTAATTCATAAAGGGAAGGCCAACATCTGCAACTTTTACACCATGAAATTGAATTGCCACATATAATCTCAGAAGTAAAAGTCTGTAAATTACATAAGATTCTAACAATGATGTTATTCAGAAGGGAGGCAATTTGAGAAAGCATTCTCACTTCCATTTGGAGGGGGGTGAGACAACATACCTGGATCTTGCGGTTGATGAAAGAAACGGTCTCGCCATCGTGGAGATTTATCCGATCGCGGAGGAGCGAATCAACCTTGGCTTGGAAATAAGAAGCAAACTGCGAGCACTTGTGAAGACAAAGACGGGGACGAGCATCCGATGTCAGAGATCCCAACGGGTCTTCTTTCCGGCTGTTAAGAGCATCATCTCAAAACAGGATACGATCGCGCAAGAGCGTATCGACCCCGGCTTGGAAGTACCAAGCAATCTGAGCCCAAAAATGAGCTTGGGAATTGGGTGATTCACAAGAAGATTGGTGAGTCGATGGGCAAGGAGGGGCTAGGGAGGTATTCTTTGAGGGTCGGCGGCAATGGTAGATTGAGGCAACAATGAGAGGGGCTTTTGGTTTCCTTAGGGTTTCCTTTTTCTTCCTCTTTTTTCTCTTTCTCTCTCTAGAAAACTTAAGCATCTTTTGGTCTGACTTCAATTATGCATTACCCATTTGGTGTCTTTGAGATATCTCGTATATATTACATATACCTTTTTTACGATTAAGACCACATAAATTACCCGCTACTATCCCTAACCGGACCTACTTATTATTTCTCGTATTCTTGATTATTTAGTTACATGTTCCTTTTCGAGATGTCCCAAATCACTTGTTGTATAGCTTTTGTGGTAAGTTTTTCTCTGTATTTCTCAAATGTTATTTGAAGCGGAAAAATATGTGTGCTAGAACTTTGTTGAACTTTTTCTAAATAGAGGATGAATTGTTGGACTTTTACTTTTTGGGATGAAGAACTAAATTACAATCAATCTGACTTGTGTGGACCCGGTTCACGTTAACATTAGTGTGCACCAGGCAAAACAACATATCATTACTGAACAATCCACTATATTATGCGAAAATCCACTATATTATGTAGAAATCCACTATATCATTTAGACCCACACTATATCATACAGAAACTCACTATATTATTCGAGACACAATATATCATTCAAACACACACACACTATATCAAGCGTAAAACTCACTATATCATTCAGACACACACTATATCATACATAAACTCACTATATCATTCGAAACACACTATATCATGCGAGAAACTCACTATATCATTCAAACACACACTATATCAAGCAGAAACTCACTATATCATTCAAACACACACTATATCATGGACTATGGAGAAACTAAATCATTCCATATGTTAGAATATGTGTCATGATATATACTACGCAACTTAGATCTTCCTGTATGTTAAAATATTTTAATTAATTCCTCTATTATATTGCATATAATTTCACATTATGTTTTTCGTTAATAAAATATACTATATTGTATATAAGTTCACTATATCTCTATAGAATTCACTATATGAAGTTAATATCTTACTAACCCGGTGTACACTAAGTTAGTGTGCACCGGGTCCATTTGAGTTTTATATACTGCCTCTATTTCACAATACATGCACCATTTCTATATGACACACAAACCAAGGGTCCAGAGAGGATAGGGCTGTGATTGCATTACAAACCCCATGTGATTATGTTTTAAAGGAGGGGATGTATTGTGAAACATCCGAAAGAGGAAATGGTGCATGTATTGTGAAACATCCAAAAGAAGAAAATGGTGCATGTATTGTGAGATGGAGGTAGTATAATATATCACTTGTCCCGATTTTCTTGACCCGTTTGCTATAAAAGGGCGTCCCAATATCAGTAAGGACCCTCCGTCTTATTTTGTGTCTGATCTTGTGTCCTAGTCTCTTCTTCCATAAATATATGAGCAAATTGATTATGTGTTATAAGGAGTACGAGTTGGGAGATAAGATGAGATACAAAGTGAGACAGAGGATATCTACTTTCCCAATACACTTGTCTTATCTCTTGAAATTGGGACGGATGATGTAAAAAGAAGTAGGATCTTATCAAAAGTAAAAGCGTTCAAAAGTGATGCGGGCAGATGAAAAAGGAAAATAATCAAATTAATTTGAGATAAAAGAAATGTTTGATATGTATATGAAATATAGAGCTCATTTTAAAGAAAGTTTTAAGCTGATTTCAATGACATAAAATTTATAAAAATTCGATATGTTTACCAAAAGTTGTATTTAATTTATGTATTAGGATTTTCTAGTTGTTTATTTAAAACAAAATTATATCACAAAGTTATCTTAAAATCTCCATGCATTTTTTCTAATTAATTTATTATTAACTTAAACGTCATTCGTCAAATTTATTCTAAGTGGCGCTAGAATTTATAACCTAACTAAATTACTTACCTTCAATCACATTGGTCAAAAATTAAAAATTGGTGATTTCTTATATGGCGCTTTCAATGTCCCAAAAAAAGCCTCCTTTATATATATACTAGCCTCATATGCACGCGATGCGTGCGATGATATATTAACATCAATTATGACATTAAAAAGCGCTAGAGGCACTAATATTATTTTATTGTAGTTTAATTTGATCATTCACAAAGTTTTTTCAATGTGATAAACGAACATGTATCAGAATGTACTATAGGTTGATATTATTGGATGATATATGCTAATCTCTTTAATATATGTGTAATTTTTTGCTTGACATTACATTGAGAAATTGGATAGTATAAGCCTATTACTTTAATAATTTTAAGTTCCGAACATATTTTAACTAATATATGTAATAATCATGACATATTTCTACATAAAAATAAAATGATGGGATGGATTATCCCAACTAACTCAAATGACTACTACGAACCTTTAAATAAATAAAGTGATAAATTATCCTAATCGACACATACGACAATTATAAAAGCCAAAAAATAAAAAGATGAGACTATCCTCTTATTTTTCTTGGTATGTTTATGGATTGTTAATGTATGTTCTTTGAAATTGTAATTGCAATTGGAAGTTTAGATAGAAACAAACTTTGTAAGTTATTACTTTGTAATTGTTTGAAATTGCTTTAGTTATATTAGTATTGAAAATTTCTCTTTTTAAGCATATTTTTTAGGAAAGGTTTTATGCATACATTACATCTTACTATAAGTTTTGCAATCTTAACTATCCTTATTACACATATTTGTACATCACGAAGGAATTGAATATTTTAGAACAAGCATTTTTTGATAAGTGAAGGGCATAGAAGTATTTTTACAGGGGGACACCATAGCTTCCCCCTTGGCTTATATAATAGAGATTAATTTCTAAAACCCGTGCGATGCTTTGGGTAATGTTTTTAGCTGGTAAAATTATATTCATATGGTAAACCTATCTCCATTTTTATTTTGTTATATACACTCTCCTTTTTGAGATTAATTTGGGACATTTCTGACATAAAATATTAACGATTAACATTCAAAATACCAAACAAAAATTAGTTACTATTGTCAAATTCTTAGGTAATTTAGTAACTTAAAACACTAATTTTTATTTATTTTAAACATTATAAATCTTTTTTTATTATATTTTTGAATTTTATATTAAATTCAAAATTAATTGGATGGTAAACACATGTTACCCTCATATTCTTTAAGATCTCCTCTTATAAATAGATAGTTAAATTATATTCTAATTATTGTTATAATATTTGTATATTATTGGATTCAATGGCATAAGGGAAGTAATATACTCTTATTCACACTACAATTCATATTCCTAATAGTCCTACTCTTTTTTTAACTCATATTTTATTTTAATAGGTTGTATAAATTATTCATTATGTAAAATCTGATAATTTATATTATATTATATTAAGTTGTACAACTATATGATTAAAATAAGGGAAATTTTACGTGCTGACCTTAGGTTTTGGAATCTCTACTCGGTGGAAACAAAAAATTCGGTTTCTCTCACGTGACCCTCTATTATTGTTTTACAAACAAAAGTGACATTAATGGGTATATTCCATCCAATATTCTGTTAAGTTTTCTTTTAAAAAAAATCACTATTAAACTTAGTAATATTCTTTATATTTCCTTTTCAAAAAACTGATAGCTTCCTCCCTCCTTGTTATACCCCCGCCTTCCTCGTTGACAGCCCCACCCCTCCTTTTGCACTTCGCGTATCCTCCTCTGCCTTCCACCAAAATTAGCGCCGAATCTACTGCTTTCACCGGCTAAATGGAAGATAAAGGAGAAAGAGGGACTAAGAGAGGGAAGTATAGTGGTGGCGAAGTAAGATAGAGGAGAAAGAGGGCGCGAGTCTTCAAGAAGCGGGAATTTCATGGTGGTGATTTAAGGTTTAGGTAGCGGCAGGAGAAGATAAAAGAAGTCACCAGCAGTCGGGAGCACCAGCGAGAGGAAGAGAGCGACGCCGATGGTGCCAGCAACTGCGAACATGAACATGGGAAACCAAGCAGCACCGACAGGAGAGAGAACCTGAAATAATAGGCCCACATTCGTATATATCTCCGATGAGGACTCTAGCGTAGCAGACGCGACCACCATATGAGATAGAGAAAGCTCGAACGAAGGTTTTGGGGATATGGGATTTTGCTGGTGGTAGGAGTGTGCTTCATGGTTGAGGTGACTGTAGGCGTATTTTTATTTCGCCTACTGATAAGTGGCTTTTAAGGCCACTTTTATGGCCCCTTTCCACCCTAATTAAGCCCTTGTTTAGTCCATTTTTATGCTTATTTAGCTTAGCTTCATGCATTTTGAGTCTTTTTTGTTAGTTTTAGGTTGTTTTCTATGCATGTGAAGATTGAATGTTGTGAACACCCTTTGCTATGACTTGTTCTTATCTTCTTTCAGGTTCCGTAGCGGCCTAATCAAGATTGTCGAAGCTTAAAATGGAAAAAGGGAGGCTTTGGATGGAGAGAGGGAGCTTCAAATTGAAAAGAAGAGTAGAAATAGAGCCAAAGCTGGCGCTCCATCTCTGGAGTGGGAGCTCCGAGTTCCCATGTATACAGGCATTTCTGTCGAGAAATTGAAGCTGGCGCTCCAGCTTCTTGGAGCGGGAGCTTCGACTTGCAGTAGGGAAATCTCACATAAGCTCAGAGCGCGCGCTCCACGCATGGAGTTGGAGCTTCGACTGGTTGAAGAAATATCTCATACTAGGCTTAGAGCGAACGTTCCACGCATGGAGCGGGAGCTCTGAATGACAGCTCCCAGTTATTTTTTCCGCTGTTTGCCCTTACTATATGTTGTTTTTGTGAGGGGTATAAATGTTATCTCTTAAAACATTTAGGGTAAGCTTTTAATTCCAGAAAAGAGGGTTCTAAGTAATCAGCACATTCATCTAGGTTAATTAGAGAGAGAAAAATACACATTCTTAGGAGAGAGAAAGTTGTAACTCAACATTTGTTCTTCATTTACATCAATCAAAACATCAATCTTTTGGTAATTTCTAGTCTCTAATCCTTATTTCCTAGCTTATTTTTAGTTATTAGTTTAGCTTTGTGCTTGTTTAAATTAGTTTATGCCTTCCTTGATTAGTCTTAGTGGTCTATTGTTCAAAATTTCAATCTTTCTCGTTTTTTACTAATCATGCTTAGTAGTTTTAGTATGTTTGCTCCTTTGTTACTTTCACTAGTCTTAGTATGTTTTTCTCCTTCCTAGGCTAGATTTCTAGCCAGGGAAGGGGGATAATGGGACTTTGTGACGATTTTGAATGATGTTTCGTTGGTTTTGGTGATTGTTCTTTTGGTACTCAAATCAAGGTATTCTATTGTTAAAGCATGAAACTTGATCACCTTTGTGCTTGAATCTTGTGCTAATGTTGGGTTGTGTGAGAGAAAGCTCGATATAGTGATGACTTGGTGATGGGTAGACCACGGCCTCATAGGCGGGGTTGGGTGGTGGTGTTGAGTGGTGTGCGAGAGTAACCTCTTAATGTTGGACCAAGACCCTCAATAGACTTGAACTATTGCCTACCAATAATGTTGAATTTGTTGCTGTGAGTTCCATGATTCCCCCTATCCCTAGTGTTTGTCTCATTAACTAATCACTCTTATTCTATTTGCCTTAGTTATTCTAATTGTTTACTTAAACCCCCTTTTTACTCCCGTCAATTGATTGCATCTCGAACTAAGTGTAAAACCCCTTGCTTCTCCGTGGATACGATCCCTTACTACGCTATACTACCTTATTAGGCTAGTTAGTTAGACTAGGGTGATTTTATTCTTGACTCGGAACCATAGGAAATAATGACACCTAGGGGACTTTTCAAGTTTTGGCACCATTGTCGGGGAAGCAACGTGTTGTTCAAACTTAGTTTATTGCCCATCAATTGCTTTTTATTAACATTTTTTTGAAATTGTGTTGCCATTACTAACCGTATGCTTAGCTTTGTTGAATGATAAGGAGATCCCAAGGTATCCCTACCACTCCTCTTGACCCGAAAATTGATTGTAATTTGAGGCAAGTTCGGAGGTTATTTGAACATCAAACTGAAGAGGAGGAAATATTTGTTGACTTCTCAAGTGAGGTAAGTGAAGCCATGGTTGAGGTTGACAACCCTCTATTGCAAGACTTTGGTAATCCGGAGGACTATGAGCTCACCAAGTGGAATTTTGCTCCTCACCACCACTACAAACTTCACTATTCATCCACAATATACACAAATGGTTCTTAGGGAGCAATTTTTCGGAGCCGCGCATGAGAATCCCATTGAGCATCTTGATAGGTTCCTTGAGTTGTGCGCCATGGTCCAAACGAACCAAGTCACTCAAGATTACATCCGCATGCATCTCTTCCGGCAATCTTTGGTGGGAAAAGCTTATAGGTGGCTTAAGAATCTCAAGCCAAACTCCTTGACCACTTGGAAGGAGGTAGCCAAAGCCTTCCTAAAGAAGTTTATATCGGAGGAGAAGACTGCGAAAATGAGAAGGTTGATCTCCAACTTCTAACAAGAATCGGATGAGTCTTTAGGTGAAACTTAGGAACGATTCAATGAGTACATTAGAGCTTGCCCCCATCATGAGTATAGCGAGCCTCTACTTATTAGATTCTTCTATGATGCTCTTGATCCCATTAGTAGAGCCAATCTTGATGCGGGAGCCGGAGGCCAATTGAGAAAAGTTCCTCAAGCTCAATTCAAAGATATAATTGAGGATGTGGTTCGCAACTATTCTTGGGGTGGTAAGAGAAGAAGCCAAGGAAAAGCTAATGGGAAATTCGAGCTTGACCAAGAGTCCCTCAAAGCCTTCATGGAGCAACTTCTTAACAAGAATATAGGGAAAGAGCAAGCTTCTTTTTCATCATTTCGGCAAGTTGACTCATTCTCATGTGAAATGTGTGGGGGTACCGATAACGACACCTCTAATTGTGGTGGTAAGGACCCCGGGCATGTGGCGGCTATGGGCTATCTCAACAATCAAAGATATCAAAGGGATAATTGGAGAGGCCCCAACCCCAATCTTAATCCGAGGTTCAATGACTACGGTGGACCAACCAATTTCAACAATCAAGCGAACCAAGGAGCTCCCTATTTACATCCAAATGCTAGAAACAACTTCAACAAGCCCCACCCACAAAATCAATTCTCAAACCAACCCCCAACCACCTTCCCCAAACACCTCAAACCCCCAAGGTGGTCCATCAAAAATCTGGACACCCTTCTTATCCTATACAACATCAAAAATATTTCTCAACAATTTGAACAAAAGTTGAGCAACCTTGATCGAAAAGTTGCCCAAAAATTCCAAGAAACCACTTCTCCCCAAAAGATCATTGACAATCAAATTGCCCAACTAGCCGAGAGGGTTTCGAAACTCTCAAATGAGAAGCTTCCCAGTCAACCTACTCCGAATCTCGCAAATTCCCACCATGTGAAGGCCATCTCCCTAAGGTCCGGAAGATCCTATAAAGGACCTAAAGAGGTGCAACAAGAGGAGGATAAGGAGAAAGAAGAACAAGTTGTTGAGAAAGGAGAAAATGAAACCCAAAAATAGGGTGTTGAGAAGGAGAAATAGCTTGAGGTAGAAAAGCAAACATCAACAAATGTCCAACCATCAAGATTTGATCCTCCCCCACCATTTCTGGAAAGGATAGTTGAGAGAAAGTTGAATGAAATGTACAATAAGTTCATGAGCATGTTGAAAGGTCTTGAAATTAACATTCACTTCTTTGAGGCCATGTCACAAATACCATCCTATGCAAAGTTCCTCAAGGAACTTCTCTCCAACAAGAAAAAGCTCAATGAACAATGCATCACTCTTCCACACTAAGTGAGTGCGCTTGTGCAACGCCAAATGCTACCCAAGCAACGAGATCCGGGTAGTTTCACTCTCCCGGTGAAATTAGGAGATCTTGAGACCAACGGAGCATTGGCTGATTTGGGTGCAAGTGTGAGCTTGATGCACTTGTCCATTGCAAAGTTGCTCAAGTTTGAGAAGGTGCCTTCAAGGAAGACAATTCAATTGGCCGACCGCTCGATTAAGCTACCTTGTGGAGAACTCAAAGATATACCAATTCGAGTTGGTAATATCTTTGTACCTTGGGATTTTGTTGTAATGGATATGGAGGAGGACACTCATACTCCTCTTATCCTTGGGAGATAAGCTCTTAAAATAATGGGAGCCGTGATTAATTGCAAGAACGACACCATCACTTGTGAGGTGGCCGATGAAAGAGTTGTGTTTGAGTTTTCGAAAACCTTGAAGCAACCTATGGTGGAGAAGGTGTGGAGAGTAGATTTGGTGGAGTCGGAGATTTTTAACTATGAGAGGGTACAAAGCATGAGACATGATACGCTTTATGAGGCCCTCTAAGATGATGAGGGGGTGGAAAAATCAAGAGAGGCCATGGAGATTGAAGCCCAACTTGATGAAGCTCATACAGATGCCCAAGAAAGCAAAGATGAGCTCCCATTGATCCAAACCGTGGCCAAGGGGGAGAGTTCTAAGCCTCCTCCCAAGGTAGAGTTGAAACCCCTCCCCCCCTCTCTCAAATATTCTTTTCTTGAGAATGATTGTAAATATCCTTTTATTGTCAATGCTAACCTTGATGACATCTCCTTGTAAAAATTGATTGAGTTGTTGAGAAAATATAAGGGTGTCATAGGATATAGTATTGATGATATCAAGGGTATTAGCCTTAGCTTGTGTATGCATCGCATCCACCTTGAGGATGATCATGGCACCTCTATTGAGCCTCAAAGGCAATTGAATCCGACTTTGAAGGAATTTGTGAAAAAAGAGGTTCTTAAAATCAGTGAAGCGGGCATCATCTATGCTATCTCGGATAGCAAATGGGTGAGTTTGGTTCATGTGGTGACTAAGAAAGGTGTTATGACTATTGTCAAGGATGACAAGGGAAATGACATCTCCACCCGTACCGTAACGGGGTGGAGGATATGCATACTATAGGCGGCTAAACAAAGCCATTAGGAAGGATCATTTCCCTTTGCCATTCATTGACCAAATGTTGGAGAGGTTGGTAAAGCATTCTCATTATTGTTTTCTTGATAGTTACTCCGCATTCTTCGAAATTCCTATCCATCTAGATGACCAGCATAAAACAACTTTTACATACCCTTATGGAGCATTTGCATACCGAAGAATGCCTTTCGTTTTATGCAATGCTCCATATACCTTCCAAAGGTGCATGACTGCCACCTTTTCCATCATGATTGAAGATGTAATTGAAGTTTTTATGGATGATTTTAGTGTTTGCGGTTCGTCTTTTGACAAATACTTGAAAAATCTTGACAAAGTCTTAAAAAGATGTCAAGAGTCGAACCTTGTATTAAATTGGGAAAAGTGTCATTTTATGGTTGAGGAGGGTATTGTCCTTGGCCATAAGATTTTAAAGAATGGCATTGAGTTAACCCGGCAAAGGTCGCGGTGATTGAAAAACTACCCCCACCCACTTCGGTGACCGGGGTGTGTGCCTTCTTGGGGCATGCCGGCTTTTGTCGCCGTTTCATCAAAGATTTTTCACAAATTGCAAGACCTTTGACTAGTCTACTTCAAAAAGAAGTGGAGTTTCGATTTGATGAAGCTTGCACAAAGGCATTTGAGGCCTTGAAAAGTGCTTTAGTGAATGCGCTCATTGTGCAAGCTTCGATTGGGAGCTCCCTTTTGAAATAATGTGTGATGCGAGTGACTATGCAGTTGGTGTTGTGCTTGGACAAAGGAAGGACAAGAAATTGAATATGATCTCATATGCAAGCCGCACTCTAGATGATGCGCAAAAGAATTACTCGACCACGGAGAAGGAGATGTTGGCGGTGGTGTTTGCAGTTGACAAATTCCGGCCCTATCTTGTTTGCAACAAAGCCATCGTCTACACCGATCATGTCGCGGTCAACTACTTAATGAGCAAGAAATATGCCAAGCCATGGATATTTCGATGGGTTCTCCTCCTTTAAGAATTTGACATGGAGATTCATGATAAGAAGGGGAGTGAAATTCTAGTGGCGGACCACCTCTCTCAGTTGCCATTAGACCATCCTTCCTATGGTGAGGAGGAGAAACCAATCAATGATGAGCTTCGTGATGACACTCTTATGGCGATCATTTCCAACACAATCCCTTAGTACGCCGAAATTACTAACTATTTGGCGAGTAAAGTGGTGCCTTATGACTACAATTCTCAACAAAGAAAAAGGTTTTTCAAGGAGGTCAAGAGGTATTTTTGGGATGATCCGTATTTGTACAAGAGGTGTAATGATGGTGTATTCCGAAAATGTATGCCTACTCACGAGATTGAAGGAGTCTTGGAGCATTGTCACTCACTTGCATGTGGAGGCCATGGTGAGCTGCACGGTGGTGCTGCCACCACGTCCCTTTGTCGGTACTACACTCTTCTTCTTCTTCCCTTGGTTATTATTGAGTTTATGAATTCTGAAATTTGAGTATTCAGTATCGATGCTTTGATTTCTTATGTTATTATAGGTGTTGTGCTAATTTCTTTCTGGTATCACTTGAATTAATGGAATCGGATTTGGTTGATTTAATTTGTATGTTGATGATTGAGTATCAATCTATGTATGTATTACAAAGAAATGGTTGAAAGTCTGAATTCTAGTTAGCGTTGACAATTGACAAAAAGATTTATGATCTGAAGATTTCTTTTGTTAATTGGGTAAATATTGATGGTGAACTTTGCTACCTAGATTTGACTATAATTATCATGTTAGCAAAAATCTGGTCATATATATATTAGTATACTATGTTTGTTGGTGCACGAGGTTTGTATAGAACCTTACTCTCATATAATATCAAATGTAGTGAGGCTAGTTTAATTAGTATGAGATCCTCTTTCAAT
Source organism: Beta lomatogona (assembly GCA_947646795.1). NCBI lineage: Eukaryota > Viridiplantae > Streptophyta > Magnoliopsida > Caryophyllales > Amaranthaceae > Beta > Beta lomatogona. The sequence continues at coordinate 187,702 of CANSNZ010001498.1, forward strand.
AAACGTTTCGTTTTATGATGTATCTATTTGGAATCTGATGAGAAGTTCTTTGATTAATATTGTTAGTTTAATGCGATTAATGATTTCGTATTAACGTAAATCATTGAGGTATGATTAGTAATTAATCACTATTTAACTGTTTATTGAGTTAATTCTATTGAGTTAAATTGGGAAACGTTATTCTGGAGTAGAAATATTAGAGGTAAGACTTGCAGTTCTCTTTGCAATTACATTATTAGTTTCTTTTAAAATGTAATGGACAGTGCAAATCAACAATCTGGCTAGTAACTTCTAAATAGTGGTTCATTAAAGAAGGGTTTTATTATCATTAATGAAGTATGTAAGATGTAAGTGAGAAGTAGCCAATTCTACATGAATCAGGTTAATGTTACTCTATTTGGAAATAGATTCCAGTTTGTGCATTTATAAATCATTTCTAGACAGACTAGTAAAGCATTATTAGTGCTAATGTTCACCAAAATAAGTTAATATGGGAGATCGAATCACCAGAATGAATACAAGTTATCAATTATGTTTAAGAAGTCTTAGTAATATGGTTTCCGTGATCTTTATTAGTGTTTGAAGACGACTTGAATAACAAATTGATTAATAAAGTAATTAAGTCATGTTCTTGGTTGGTTTTCGCTATTTACGAAAGTTGTTTATATATTGTTATTGATGAAAATTTAGTGAATTGTGAAAAGGTGGCATACCTAATATAAAATAAGAATTTTAATTGTAAGTTAACATTTTGTCAAAGTCTCTATTATATTAATAAGTGGATTAAATTGGTAAGTTATGATAATGTTCTAAGTGTAACTAACCAGAATGTTTTCTAGAGTCGTTGGAGTATAACTTTAAGAAGTTGATTAATTAGATGAAAGTCTCTTATAAGGTGCAATCATGATTAATTAGTTTCTAAAAGAGTATATAATTAGATCATAGGTTTCTTATTATATATTTTAATAAGATGAAAAGCGAAGAGAATGTATCACCGGACTATTGTTAGAACTAGTTAGAGTTGAATCATGTTTAATGACCATAGTCGATTATGTGAATTATATCGCTAATAAACTTATTAATAGGGATATGAAGGAGTATGAAATAAATATGTCTTATGTTTTCTTAAGTAATCGAAAAATGTGAAAAGATGAATCTTGTTCTTATGAATGACGAGTGATGAATTATATACTAAGAAATGATATATGTTCATGTATTCTTAATATGTTAAAGTATACCTTTTAACTCTGAAATTATCTGAAGGTATGAATGACTCTTAAACGATTTGAGATACGAAAATACTGCTATGTTTCTGTTGTTATTCTTAAAAGTACTTTAAGTTATGAGACATGCTCATGATTACTTTCCATGATTTATGATATGTTTTGCATATGGATTGCGGGAAATGAAATGTTTTATGATGATTATGATGATACGATGCTATGAAATGATTATGAATCTGAAGTGATAAATGAACTCAAGTGACGGTTGCATTTATGAAATGAGTTAATGCAACCACTATGAATGGATTGAGATTATGATGGATGAAATATGTTCACACTGGATTGAACAATGATAACGTAATTGTATACGTGATTTATGTGATGACGTGAATTAAAACATGTTAATCACGTAAAGTGAAATATCGGAGGGAAATGATGAACAGGTTGCCCTGTATGAGTGGTTCAGCGGCCCCTACAGGTTCTCTGGTTACTATGCTGATTATTCTGTTACTGTCTTCCTTCTATCTTGTTGTGATCCAAGTAGAAGGGGTGTGCACACTAGGGACTCTGTTATTATGGCCATTGTGTTATCCGTAGGTGGTTACAGGGGATTGACCCCGGCCTACAATGTTGAAGTAAGTGGTTACAGGGGATTGACCCCGGCTTACTGGCGTTCTCTTTCCTCTCCTTAAATAATTGGATTAATTAAGATTAATTATGTAATTAATCATTGTATTTATAACTACATGTGAACGTATGGAATATGTGAGAGTCGTAGACACCAAAGCATGTTTTAAGAATATTTTATGGGTTAGTACTCAGCGTTGTGCTGATGTGTATGTCAATGTTTTGTTTTGTCACTACTGTGGCCTGTCACTTGGTGGGTGGCAGGTGTTACAATAGTTTCGGGTTGAAGTTCGGAGCATCTGTTCCAAGATAGAAGCGATTACGTGCTAAGGGTACAGCTATGATTGTTTTATGTTTCCTTTGAGGCGAAGACGTTCCACTTTGTAATAGTTAAGTAATTAATTGATTTAGTTTCATTTCTAGTTCTGGTTGAGCAACAGTGCTCCTAATTCTCTTTAGCTGGTACTCCGCGAAAGCGTTGAGTTTTGGGATTTGGTATATTTTATTTATAACAGGTTTTTCAAACATTTTCCCATTTTGGGTTGTCCAATTTACAAAGGAAACTCTGCCGAAATTTTCAGAAAATATTAATCTATTATTAAATTGTTTCTTTCAAAAGTGTCAAATCAAAGTATTGTCCCTGTAAGTTTAATGATTAATGTAGCCTTGCATTTATTTCCAAGGAGATAAGTGCGGCGGTAACACGCCCGTTGGGTCGAACCTTCGTGGATTTTCCCCCATCTCGAGTTTTATTAAATGAAAAAGGGTTCGGCTTGGCGGGGGTGTTACAGGTTGAGCTTGAGTACAAGGCATGGTGGGCCGTGAAAATGCTCAATATGGACCTTGACTTGGCCGAAAAGAAGAGGTTGCTTAAACTCAATGAGTTGGAAGAGTTAAGGTTCGATGCATATGAGAGCTCTAGGCTTTAAAAAGAGCAAACCAAGAAGTGGCGTGACAAAAGAATCAAAGATCGTGACTTCAAGGTTGGCGACAAATTCAACTCACGGCTCCGTCTCTTCCCCGGAAAGTTGAAGTCTAAGTGGTCCGACCCATTCTCTATCACCAAGGTCATTCCCTATGGCTCTTTTGAATTGGAAGGTGAAGATGGAGCCAGGTTCATGGTAAATGGTCAAAGAATCAAAAAGTATTTCGATAAGGAACAAATTGGAAAAATCGGTGGTTTGATGCTCGAGTCGGTCCCAACCGACTCGTCTCCCAAAGCCATTTGAGAAGGATGAATGGGTCTAGCTTAAGACCATAAATCAAGCGCCTTTGTATATATTGTTTATATTTTGCTATTGTTGAGCTTTGATTTCGATTTTGTTTTGGTGGATTGTAAAATCCGGAGGATTTTTCCCCAAGGGAGGGGGTCGATATTAGTTTGATTGAGAAATACGAGGCACGGCCTCTCGGCTCATCTAACCAATAGTTGAGTCGAGTTTCAAGCTAAGCCTTACATCTCACTTGGGGCGAATTTTAACCCCCATAGTGTATGGTTTTTTGTGTATGTGTGCAGAAAAAGAAAAGGAAAATCGGCTAAGTATTGGGCTCAGAGCTCCCGCTCCAAATCCCACCAATGATTGTGAAGAAATGCCAAAAACTAGAAGCCCCCGCTCCAACTTCTTGGAGCGCCCGCCCCGGCATAAAGGAAAAAAATTAGCTAAGTCTTGTATTCAGAGCTCCCGCTCCAACTATTTGGAGCGCCCGCTCTGAAGCTTCAACCAAAAGAAATGCCGAAAATCTGAAGCCTTCGCTCTAGCCTCTTGGAGCACCTGCCCCAACATTAAGAGAAGAAAATTGGTTAAGTCCTGGATATAGAGCTCCCGCTCCAAATTTTGGAGCGCCCGATTTAGTTCAGCCAGGGCGACCGCTTTGGGCTTGGAGTGGGAGCTTTGGGCGAATTTTCTGAAAAAAAAACAGGATCCTAATCAGAGCGCCCGCTTTGAGTTTGGAGCGGGAGCTTCGAACGATTTTTCCGGAAAAAAAAAAAAGACGCACGAACCCAGCACACACTCTCCCATTCTCTCACTAAAACATACAAACTCTCAAACCCTCACTCTCTTCTCAAACCACCCTCATCCCACCCAAACCCTCCACAAATCACTACTCTTACTCACCAACATCACTCAAATTCCCCTCAAAAACACCCAAAAACTCACCCTATTCTCACTCCTACTCAAAATTTCCCCCTCCAAATTATATTCTTAGCAACAATTTAGGGTTCTTGCTCGGGCCACTTCGGGTTTCACTCGGGTTTTGTTCTCCATTGTGCAATAAGAGGAAGAATTTGGTTCCAATTGTGGTAAAATCTCTCCTAATCAAGTTCATTTTGCTTATTTTTGAGTATTTGTGCTTGGTTTTGTTAGGGATTCACTTGGAGATTTTGTATTAGATGAGATTAAGTGTTTTGGCTTGAGTTTGTTCTTGAAATCAATTAATTGGTGATTGTAATTTGTGGTGGTGTTATTGTTGGTTAATTGTGCTGATATTTTTGGGATACTTGTGGAGTTGTAGTGGTTGTTGACGAAAATCCTTGGATTCTACAACATTTGGGTATTGTTGTTGGTTATTGTTTGTTGATTGTGTTGTTGTTGGTGAATATTGTTATTGACTATTGTGTTTGATACTGGCGTCATGGGTTCGAAAAGACCTCGCACTAGCACCTTACCTGCCTACAATGTGAACCTTACAAAACCCGATCATAAAGCAAAGTTTCGAGAGCTTGAGAAGAGGGAGGTAAAACAAACCCTTTTCCATGATCATATAACTTGTTTCCACCTTGGGATTGATGATAAAGTGCATGATTTTGCCCGTACACTCGGTTTCGCCCCGTTTCTTAAAAATCAAATCCCAAATGATTGGATTACCTCAGATAAGACCTATAACCACCTCCACACAACCTTCCCTCACCTACCGCACACTAGCAGTAGAATTCTTAGCTAGCTTTGAATTCAAGAGGACAGCTACGGAGGCGAGGGACGCATTTGTGATTAATTTCAGGATGTTCAACCACTAGCACACCATGAACCTTGCAGAGTTTAATGAATATTTTTGTTGGGATCCTCTAGCCGAGGTATTTGATTGTTCTGGGGATGGAGTTGAAGGTTATGACATGCAAGCTTGGTGGAAAAGGATAACTGATGGGTCTAGGGATTTCCTCTCTAACTCATCCAAAGCCTCAGAAATCCATCATGCCGCATTGAGGTACTTCCATCGGATGTTGGTGTATTGCTTCTTCTCTCGGCAAGATCTAAGAAAAATGAGTGACCAAGAACTACATTTGCTATGGAGAGCAAGTGAAGGAAGAAGGTTCCTAGATCAAAGTAACCTGACAGACAAAATTAACTTGGAGTTTTTGCTTGCCACGAGGATGCTCACCATCAAGCAAGACACTAGAATGAAAGGGGCCAATTAATTGGGAGGGATGGTGACATGGATTGCTTATAAGCTTGAGTACAAAGATCAACTTGTAAAGATGGAGCCGGAGAACTATGGGTCGGCTCTCAACCTTGATCACCTCAAGAACATGAAATTCACCAAAGAGACATCTAGAGCTACTTTTTGGTTGATCAAGGGTGCAATCTGGTGCAAGATCCCCAATAGATTCATGACCGAACCCCCAGCAAACACCCCAAATCCATGGAGAGTACCATTGGAGGAGATTGATGCTTCAGAGCTTGATCTGAATGAGATTAAAAGAAGAATCAGAGCAAGGCAACACCACCTTCAACAATAACAACAACAACCAAGACAACAAGGAAAGGAGCACGAACGTCACCCCTCCCAAGAGGAGGGAGGCATGAGCAATTCCTACTCTTCTAGTTTAAACACTGAAAATGCTTTTAATATCTTAAGCTTGCAAGTGGGCCAATTGGAGGCCAATAACTAGGGGATAGCGCTCCACAATTCTTTGCTTTTCAACCATTTCGTGGAGCAAGGGCAAATCGCCCCACCAGTTAACCATCCCTATTAGCCTCCAGTGCAAGGGCCAGTGCCAAGTTGGGGAGAGGAGCACATTGATGGCACTCCTCGTGAGCTGGTATATCCCTATTGGCAAGGCCCATCATCCCAAATTAGGGAGCGAATCATTTTTCCCCTGTATGACTATACCCAGCCCAGGGGGTGTGACTATTTCGGCGACCCCGCCTATAGGTACATCCCTCAGGAGCATAGCCATGACCCACTCTATACGGGGTACACGAGATTCCCTCCCAACTTTTACGGTGGTTGGGAACCCCATGGCCCTCCCTTGCGTGAGGATGGGACCCCGATAGAGCTTGATTATGACTGGCGCCACCCTAATGAGGGCAAGCCAAGTGGATCTTAGATCACCCCATGAATCGCCCCTCCTCCCCCTTTCCTTTTTTTTCATTTCACTATTTCTTGGTCTTACCGAGGTCGGTTTTCCATTCAAGTTGGGGGGTGTACTTTGCATTGTGTTTGATCTAGGGGCGCAATTTTAGGGGTCATGGATCGGGGGCATTGCAAGCTTAAGGAGTTGTTGAGCTATGTGTTGAGCTAGATATGTTGGAACCTGTAATTACTCATCTCACTTTGCCTTTTGTATATACTCTTGTTGGAACTAATCTCTCTTTTGAGCTGATGACCTTTCATAGCAAGTATTCGGAGATGAAATCAAGGTTTGAAGATGCTCTTTTGCTTCGGATATTACATTTGGCCTTTATTGCTTCAACGATGGGTGAGATCGTTCCAACTCCCTTATAATAACTTGTTTGCTTAGTTTTAGGATAGTTTAGGAAAGAAGATGATCGTTCGAGGTTGCTTGGGTTTAAATTGTACATTGGTGGTTATGAACACCACCTGGGTTTTAAGTGCTAAATTTTTTTAGCGATTGTGTTGATTACGTGCTATTACCTACTTGCTTTCATCTCTTAAAAAAAATAAAACAACAAAAAAAACGTATGAATCAAGGCAAATTTTTCTTTTATTTATTTCTTTTGCTCTTGAGTTGAGAACAATATCATTAAAGCTCCACTCTTTTGAATGCTTCTATTCCTAGATGTTAGGAGTCCGTGATAGGCGTGTCGCGCACCTAACAAAAATAAATAACCTAACTAATCCTCCTAAGTATGTAGTAGGGTAAGTTAGGGTCGATCCCACAGAGAGAAAGTTGTTCTATGATTAGCCGTTAAGTAATGGTAAGACTAAAGGAGGTTAATATCAAATATGGTCGAATTAACTATACTATTCAATCTATAAATAAAAGACTCTATAGTTAAGTATCCCCAATGATAATTCCTACCCCAAACTAGTCAATTAAATATTCACAAGGAAAAGTATACCCTATAATATACCATAAATCTCTCCCGAGTATCTATGGCTTCTCTAATATGCACTCAAGCCTACTCCCGTGGAATCATGCAAATTAAAGACATTAAACGCGGCACTCTAACTTCCTAACAATCCATTCTACCTACTCCCGTGGAGAACTTCACCTCCTTAATTGAAATATTCAAATCCGTCAAAACCCAACTCCCGTTGTGATCAAGACAATGGAATCATAACAATACTAGTTATCCCTAATCTAGTATTGGAATATGCACAATCAATTAAGCAAGAACAATTAAGCAATTAATTTGGGAATTTAAAGGTATAATCATGAATTAATTCACACTAGGGTTCAACTTAACCGTAGATTACAAAACTATGAAAGCATAATTGAAATAAATAAAGAAAATAGAGAAGAATAATAAAACATCATAATATAAAACAAGGAGAAAAGAAGAAGAAAAGAGATACTTGAATTAATGGAAGAAAGGTGGAGTCTTGGAGAACAATGGAGATCTACAAATTTCTCTCTCTACAAACCATAAGTATAAACTAATAATGATGATATATCATCTCCGCCCCTCAAAATAATGTTTAAAGTCCCATTTATAAGCTAAGATTAATATAAACCGACATAAGTTAGGTCACGCGGAAGATACGACATTACAGCAGGTTGCACGGGCAAGCAACTACGCGCACGGGTGTGCAGGGTCGTGCACGGTCGAGCGATATCTTGCTCGGTCATGCGAACAAGGCAGAAACATTCGTGACTTTTGATTGCAGGTTGCACGGGCGTGCGGGCGAGACAGTGGCTTCAGCTCAACTTTGAACAGCTATAACTTTTGATCCAGAGCTTTGTTTCACACATGTAATATATCGTTGGAAAGCTCTTGAAGTCTAGTTTCCAACCCAGTTAGAATTACCTCATTATCATTCTTGTGTCAAAAGTTATGAGTGATATGGTGCAGAGGTATCATATTTCGCACAAGGACTGTGTATCTTCTTCACTTTCAATCCGTTTTGGGCACATGATATATCGTTTTGAAGGTCATCCAAGTGCCTTAATCGTCATATCCTCAAATAGGAGTTCAAAGTACCTGAGATTACATCAAAAGACCAAAAACCCCGTGAAAGTATCGTAGCTTCTGAAAAGGACCTAAATATGCACAAATGCAACGTAAATGCTCTAATGCTACATGAAAATGCACCTAATATGCAACTAAATTATGTTAGAATATGCACTTTTCAAACTCCCCCAAGCTAAACATTTGCTTGTCCTCAAGCAAACGAAATCAATTCACAAGGGAAGAGTAATGAACTTTTGTACAGGATTTATACGTTCAACCATTTAATCTCCAAGACATGAGATTCGGGCATATGAAAGATATTATAATTATAAGATTAGATTAAGGTAGACCACAAATCGCACCTCATATAAATTCATGTAATCGCCACTTGACTCACCGTGGCAAACCACGAACCTTCCCCCAAGCTAAACTCAATTAAACTCGGCAAACCTCACTTTAGTCGAGCACACATTCTCTCATGTGTTTATGGGTAATGAAATTTTGCACTCAAACATATACCAAGTCAACTCGAATGAAGTATTTTTTCTTTAAACTTGACTATCGTCTCATTATCCACTTAAAACTGGCGAAAACATGCATATAGATCATGAGGACTTACAAAGGGTTGTAGCGTGGCTAAGGTAATGGTAGGAAAAATATTTGAAAATGTGGTGCTAAAAGCCAACTAGTGGAGAAAATAACACTTCAACATCTATGGCCATTAGATGCAAACGCCACAAAAACTTCTACTAGAAGTTCAACAACACATTGCCAATAAATCAAGATAATACCCAACCTTATCAACTCCAACAAACATTATTTCACCATTTATTCAATCTTTTTTTTTTCACTTCTTTTAATTTTTTTTAATTTTTAGATCATTCTTCACAACTTCTTTATCATTCTTTCCATTTTGCACTTTGACACTATAACTTTAAGCATTTTTTTTTCTTTCAACATATTTTCTTCCAATAATTACCGAAAAACCACAACCCAAGCTAAAACACATGAACTTTAATGTTACTCCACTTAGCAAGGCTTGGGTAGAGAAACCATAAAAGGCTAGAGGCTTGTAATGTAGGTTGATCAAGAGAATGAGATGTCAAAAGCTCAACATGGGTTAATTAAAGGGAATAATCTATATAAAAAGAAAAATGTCTGAAGGCTCAAAATAATGAAAAGAACACCTCAATCATATCAACGCATGCATATGCCACTGATAAGCGTGTAATATGTTATACTTTTACTCCATAATTTTAGTCTGATATTTGTCCTTTATATGTCATTTTTATATTTTTATCGACGTTTATTAGTAGTGAGTTATTGTTGAATATTTAGAGTATCGGAGTATTGGTTTTCATGTTTCGTTACATTAAGTCATATAGGATAAGGTGTCGTGACTTAGAGTAACGTGTAAATTAGAGTTGCTTAATGTACGTGATACATTAGTGGGAGAGCGCGCGCTCGGATGGAGCGTTCGCACTAAATCGGCAGGAACTCGGTTTTCAAACGCGAAAGAAGGAAAGGGTGGAGGAGCGCTCGCTCCTCCTTGGAGCGCCCGCTCCTTGAAGGAGCGCCCGCTCCTTGAAGGAGCGCCCGCTCCTTGAAGGAGCGCCCGCTCCTTTGAGGAGCGCTCGCTCCTGCTTGCCTTCGCTGGTTTGCGGCTTTTCGAGTGACGGTTATTGCCGTGTTTTTTGCTTCTTTTAATACGTTGCAAAGGCTCTAATGATCATAATCTAACATATGTGAATGAAAAGAAACCAGAGAAACTCTCTAAAAGTTCCATAAGCACAAGTTCTCTTCATTGCATCAAATTCCTATTTTTTACTCTTATTCTACGAATTTCATAACGAGCGTGATCTTCGTTGTTCTTCTTTGTATCTCGGAAGTGAATTCCTTGTAACCCGTGCTCAGTGTAGGGTAGGAATATTGCTTTTGGGAAAGTGTCCCAACACGCCTAGAAGATTCATTGTTCATCTTGTAATCATCTTTGTCAAACCCATTACTAATTTTCTAACAATCCAAAAGCAATATTACTTGAAGATGGCTACGGTTCGTGAGATGACTTCGAATTTTCAGAAACTTGACAAGTTTGAAGGCGTGGGTTTCCGTAGATGGCAGAAGAAAATGCACTTCCTTCTCACTTCTCTTTCGGTTGCATATGTTTTGAGTACTCCAAAACCCGAGTTTGTGGAAGAAGAAACTTTGGAGGCCTCAAGGAGAAGGAACAAGTGGGAGAACGATGACTACATATGCCGTGGTCACATTCTTAACGGTATGTCTGACACTTTGTTTGATGTCTATCAATTCTATGAATCTCGCTAAAATGCTTTGGGATGACCTTGAGTCGAAATACATGGCCGAAGATGCATCTAGTAAAAAATTCTTAGTTAGCAATTTTAATAACTTTAAGATGGTTGAAACTAGGTCAGTGATGGAACAATTCCATGAACTCCAAAGGATAGTAGGAAGTTTTAAACAACACAGTATTAGTATGGATGAGACATTTATTGTATCTTCAATAGTTGACAAATTACCATCAAGTTGGAAGGATGTTAGGAATACTCTTAAACATAGTAAAGATGATATGAATATGGAACAATTGGGTGCTCATCTTCGGATTGAAGAGGGCATTCGGGTTCAAGATGGACAAAAGGAGGTAAATCCTAATTCTTCTACCATTAACATGGTGGAGGATGGAAAGTCCAAAGACTCAAATCCTAAGAAGAGGGCTAACAATTACACCAAAGGCAACAATTCCAAAAAGCCTAAGAATGGTGGAGTTGGTCAACAACGTGGTTGTTGGGTGTGTGGCAAGCCCGGACACTTCAAGAAGGATTGCTTCCTTTGGAAGAAGAAGATGAACAAAAGGAATGAGCAAGGTGGAGGGAAAGGCGAGTCTAGCCAATCCCAAGCCAAACAAGGTACTTGTGCGCAATTTACATGTAATTCGGGTTTGAATTATGTGTGTATGATTTCTGAAATCTTTTGTGTACAGGATGATTGTTCATGGTATATCGATTCGGGAGCTTCAAGGCATGTGTGCAAGGAGCGGTCTTCATTTAAAACCTTCAAGGAGGTGGACAATGGAGAAGTTCTATACATGGGCAACGACTCTACACTCAAGTTCTTGGTGTAGGACAAGTAGAGTTAGTCTTTAGTTCCGGAAAATCTCTAGTGTTAAGAGATGTTGTATTTGCTCCGGAACTTAGGCGTAATCTTGTCTCTGGAGCTATCCTGAATCGTATAGGGTTTAAAATGGTCTTTGAGTCGGACAAGTTTATTTTATCTAAAGGTGGTTTGTTTGTTGGTCTTGGTTATCTTTGTAATGGTATGTTTAAACTTAGCATTTCGAATGCTTTAGTTAACAATGTGTGTGTTATTAATGACAATTCTTCTCTTTGGCATTTAAGACTTGGTCATGTTAATTATAGAAAGTTATATTCTATGGCTAAGGATGACTTAATTCCTTCTTTTGATCCAAGTATTGAGAAGTGTAGGACATGCATGTTAACAAAAATAACCAGATGTTCTTTTCCTAATAATGTGGAAAGAGATACTAAATTGCTTGATCTTGTACATAGTGATCTTTGTGATTTTCATAGTACACCGTCTTTAGGAAACAAGAAATATATAATAACATTTATAGATGATTATTCACGGTTTTGTTATGTATATTTGTTGTCCACTAAAGATGAAGCCCTAGATAAATTTGAGATCTATAAAAATGAAGTGGAATTGCAATTAAGTGACAAGGTTAAACGGTTTAGAACCGATAGAGGTGGTGAATTTCATAATCCTAGTTATTTCCAAGCTTTAGGAATAATACATGAAACAACCGCGGCTTATACACCACAACAAAATGGTATAGCGGAAAGAAAGAATAGAACTTTACAAGAAATGGTAAATTCTATGTTATCCTATTCTGGTTTGAGTGATGGATTTTGGGGTGAAGCGGTTTTAACGCTTGTTACATTTTGAATCGTGTTCCAATGAAAAAGAACAAAGTAACCCCTTATGAATTATGGTACAAAAGAAAACCAAATCTAAGTTATATTAGAGTTTGGGGATGCGGGGCAATAGTTAAAGTGCCGGAACCTAAACGTAAAAAGTTAGGTGAAAGAGGAGTTGAATGCATCTTTATAGGGTATGCTTGTTCATAGCAAATCCTATAGGTTCTATGTTATAGAACAAAACGACTTTTGGTCGGTTCACACTATTGTGGAGTCTAGAGATGCTATTTTTGATGAAAATAGATATTCATCGGTTCCTAGACCAAAGGATATAACTCCAAGTTCCGAAATTCAGGAAATTGATCAAACTAATGATCAAGAGTTAGATGAACAAATTCTAGATGAGAATGTTGCATCTACATCGTCACAACCTAGGAGAAGTAAACGGGTTAGGAAAGAGAAATCCTTTGGTCCGGATTTTCATGTATATTTGGTTGAGGGATCAAGAGATAGTATTTTAACTAAGTTTCCATATGTTTATAATGTGGAAGGGGATCCTTTAACGTATGATGAGGCCATGAAGTCTCAAGATGCTCCATTTTGGAAGGAAGCTATTGATGATGAAATGGACTCGATCATGGGGAATAACACATGGGTTCTAGCGGACTTACCTGCTAAATGTAAACCAATAGGGTGTAAATGGATTTTCAAGAAGAAAATGAAAGTCGATGGTACTATTGACAAGTTCAAGGCCCGGTTAGTGGCACAAGGCTTTTCCCAAAAGCCGGGTATCGATTATTTCGATACATATGCACCCGTAGCTCGTATCTCCACTATAAGGTTATTAATTGCTCTTGCGGCGATTCATAATCTTGTGATCCATCAAATGGATGTCAAGACCGCATTCTTGAATGGAGAGTTAGATGAGGAGGTTTACATGAGACAACCGGTTGGGTTTGTTGTCAAAGGTCAAGAACAAAAAAGTTTGCAAGCTAATTAGATCTTTGTATGGGCTAAAACAAGCACCTAAGCAATGGCATCAAAAGTTTGATGAGGTAGTGTTGTCTAACGGTTTCAAATTGAATAATTCGGGACAAGTGTGTATATAGCAAATTTGATGACAATGGTCATGGTGTAATGATTTGCTTGTATGTAGATGACATGTTAATATTTGGAACTGATTTATCCCAAGTTGAGTGGACTAAATCTTTTCTTTCGTCTAAGTTCTCAATGAAAGATTTGGGGGAGGCGGATGTCATTCTAGGCATTAGAATTGAAAGAAGCAAAGGTAAATTGAGTTTGTCTCAATCACACTACATCGAAAAGGTTCTTAAGAAATTTGATGTTAGTGGTTGCTCTTTTGTATCAACACCAATGGATCCTAGTGAAAAATTATTACCTAATGAAGGTAGTGCCGTGTCTCAACTTGAGTACGCGAGGGTGATTGGATGTTTGATGTATGCTATGACGAGTACGAGGCCGGATATCGCATTTGCGGTAGGCAAACTAAGTAGGTATACTAGTAATCCTAGTATGCAACATTGGCAGGCTATTCGTCGTGTCTTAAGGTATTTGGGGAAAACCAAGGACTATGGTTTATCCTACAGTGGATATCCTTCGGTTTTAGAAGGGTATTCTGATGCAAGTTGGATCTCTAATAAAGAGGATCATTCTTCTACAAGTGGATGGGTATTTCTACTTGGAGGAGGTGCGATTTCTTGGGCTTCCAAGAAACAAACTTGTATAGCGGATTCCTCCATGACTTCGGAGTTTATCGCTTTGTCTTCCGCAAGTAAAGAGGCGGAGTGGTTAAAAAATCTCATGATTGAGATTCCTTTGTTGTCAAAACCGATATCGCCGATAGCGATTCATTGTGACAACGATGCTGCTTTAGCGAGAGCATATAGTCAAGTATATAATGGTAAGTCAAGACATATTGGTGTGCGGCATAGTTACATCCAAGGACTTATCAAGGATAGTGTTATCACTGTTGACTATGTACGTACAACGTATAATCTAGCGGATTGTTTTACAAAGGCCTTGGCTAGAGATAATGTAAAGAGGATGGCAATCGGTTTAGGATTGGAGCCCCTCGAGAATCACGAATGAGGGAATCTTAACTTAACGCCCAATATGACGTTGGGTCCTAAGTTCAATAAGATTAATTCTTTCATTTGGATGATTGTAGAACTTTTATTCATCCTTGTATTTAGTTCTATCACTGTGTTGTATAAGGAGGTTGTATAACTTAATAGGTCTCTTGTTTGTGCTTTTCACGGTAGCATGTATTTTAGAGATCTACCTATGTAAGTGTGAAGTTTAGCCGCTTCAAGGAGCTACTTGGGGCATAGCTTTGATACACTTATGAATAGATATGGACACAAGGCTTTATGTGTCGGTTTATAATGAGTTTAAGTAATTTATCTTGTGTGTATGGTATCTTCGGGTTTCCATTATGTATTGAAATTGGTTCAATCGTTAGCGACACCAATTGGATACGGTTACTTGGAATGTGTACTGTACTATGTGGAAGTTCAAGTTTTATACACTTTCATTTATTCATGAGATGTATTTGTTGCTAATGATGTATGTGCTAATTATACAATTAGATACTCTAAATGGGGGAGGATTGTTGAATATTTAGAGTATCGGAGTATTGGTTTTCATGTTTCGTTACATTAAGTCATATAGGATAAGGTGTCGTGACTTAGAGTAACGTGTAAATTAGAGTTGCTTAATGTACGTGATACATTAGTGGGAGAGCGCGCGCTCGGATGGAGCGTTCGCACAAAATCGGCAGGAACTCGGTTTTCAAACGCGAAAGAAGGAAAGGGTGGAGGAGCGCTCGCTCCTCCTTGGAGCCCCCGCTCCTTGAAGGAGCGCTCGCTCCTTTGAGGAGCGCAAACTCCTGCTTGCCTTCGCTGGTTTGCGGCTTTTCGAGTGACGGTTATTGCCGTGTTTTTTGCTTCTTTTAATACGTTGCAAAGGCTCTAATGATCATAATCTAACATGTGTGAATGAAAAGAAACCAGAGAAACTCTCTAAAAGTTCCATAAGCACAAGTTCTCTTCATTGCATCAAATTCCTATTTTTTACTCTTATTCTACGAATTTCATAACGAGCGTGATCTTCGTTGTTCTTCTTTGTATCTCGGAAGTGAATTCCTTGTAACCCGTGCTCAGTGTAGGGTAGGAATATTGCTTTTGGGAAAGTGTCCCAACACGCCTAGAAGATTCATTGTTCATCTTGTAATCATCTTTGTCAAACCCATTACTATTTTTCTAACAGTTATTTCTATACATATTATATTTTATTGAATAAATAGCTTAAATAGTATATTATTTTTCTTATAGGTACTTTACCATTTCACATTGGAAGAGAAAGACCACAAAAAAATAATCAACGGAAGATAAAAAGAATAAAAGAAAGGAAATAAGAAAAAGGAAGAAAATAGCAAAACAAGACCAGAGGTAAAACTCACGTGAGGTTGTGAAGCAATAAGAAGAATCCTAATTACCTCTTTCTATCCTCATGAGTCATGAGTTATCAACAAGGAAACAACTGGGCTAGAAGTTTCCATACAAAGATATTGTTGCACATTTTCCGTAATGAAAATGGAGAGCATGCGATTGGTTTGTCAAGTTCCTAATCTTAATCTTTTGGGAAATTCTATCTTAGAGTTACGTTTTCTACATCAGATGGATATAAAAGCCATATCACAGAGATTCCGGGGACACACACATACACAAGAGAATTCGTGAGATTGAAGAGGAAAGTGGGTTCATCCAAGATCGAGCGATTGGTAGGGATTGGAGAAGTACTACGATTTAGTAGGCGAATTGAAGGCAGCGGCTGCATTAGTTCGAATCTACAGTCATGAGTTTTCTCCCTTCTACTTTCAATTCGTTGTTCTTGTGATTGAACTTGTTTCTATCTGAATTTATTCATGATTTCAGTTTTTTATATCTCTATTATTTGAGTCTAATTGGTTAACGCTGAGTTGATTGAATTTAATTATTTAATTTAGTATTTATACAATTCATACTATTGTTGGTTGGTTATGAAATTTGATATCTTTACTTGTAATTGGACGCAATTAGTTGTTTAGATACTCAAATTGTGCTATATGACTATTAGACACGGCGTTTAATAGTTGGATAGGGAGGACGACTTGAGATTAATAAGAGTGAGCGGCTCATCTTAATATTCTTAAGTGTATGAATTGTGCTAATAAAACAAGTTTATTAGGATTGGATTTGTCTTAGCAAGATTCTAGGTTTTTAGTGAGTAAGACAAGAATTGATCGCGGCGATAATTCACCAATCTAAGTGCTAAGTTAACTATTAAAGTGGTCTCAATTATAAAGGTTAAGAAGCTAAATTATGACTAAACATTCTATGATTGAATCGGGAATTAATAGAGTTTGTGTGTCATCACTTGTAATTAGTAGTTTAGTAGTAGTTTTAATTTTAATTAGTCTAAGTAGTTTTTTTTACAACCGAAACCCCCCTTAATCGTACATATGTGAATAGTGTAAATAATGTAAATTCGTATATAATATATATTTTTGTCACTTAGTTGAATATTTGAGTTTAGGAAGTTAATAATCTTCTCGTGGGATCGACCCTTTCTTACCCTTTTACTAGTTTTAATTTTATACGGTAAACGACACGTATCAAATTTTGGCGCCGTTGCCGGGGAGATTTAATATACTTCTTTAAAATTCAAAGTTTTGTTTTTGTGCAAAAGACTTGCTTGCTATATGTGAGGAGTATTGGTTCTTGTTAAAAATTTTGTCAATATTCTGCATATGTTTGTTTTGTCTTCTGTTCTTACATATTCTGTGTATACTATGTAGTCTGTGCGCAAATCTTGTACTGTTATACGTTACAAAAATAAGATCATTAAGTTGGGTACTAGTATTGTTTCAGTTTGCATCACTTGTATATCAGAATGAGTTAAACTAGTGTGGCGTCAAAGATCATATATGCTCAAGTAATTATATACAGTATTAGACATACAAAGATGCAATTGAATTCCTAACAAAAGGGGTAGAATAATGCATTTGTTAACAATGTGGGGAACTTAACCCATGTCTAAGTCCCGTGTCTTGATTATGAAGCATGATTATTATATAGTAGAAATGGTTTGTATCAATGTGCTGTAAGAATTAGGATTAATATAGTTAGAATTTTATTTTTAAAATATCAACATGTTTTAACAGTGGCTCATTTCTTGAGATAACCAAATATATCAAGTTACTTTGCTATTTGTTTTTCACAACAATGTTCAAAGGTCTGAGTTGTTTGTAAGTGCTAATCAATTAACTCTATGAACTAAGATACATAGATTGCTAATTAGTAGTATCAAGTAATTTTGCAGTCAGTTTTACTGCCTAGCAACTCATAGTGATGTGTTATTTAAGGTAGGATAACTTTAGAGTTTATTATTTGGTTAAAATTTTACAGATCTGAATTTGTTCTACTATTCCGTGCTGATATGTGAATTCCCACCAGGATATGACATGATTAATATCAAAGTTTAATTGCATTACTCATGCTCGTGCTACCACTCTACATTCTATTAACAATTGGCAAGTATGATATCAAATTGAATCTTTTCTATAACATCTAAACAGATTGAACTACTGTTATATGTTTGTTGTTTTAGGACACAAATTCTATCTGGTCCAGAATGATAGTGTGTTTCATGAATCTAGGCTTCACCTACAATGTCATCTATGTGGGTTTCAGTCATATGCTCAAGTGTGCTGTCAATGTTCTGTCTATTAACCTTGTAAGCTTAAAGTCAGTCTGACATTTTATGCAACTTTATGAATATAAATTATGGTGTGGTTGGCTAAAATCATCTACTCATGAACTGGAAGTACTAATGTTATGTTAGAGAGTATGTCTTAAGGTCCAATTTTAGGACTTTCTGCTGTAACAGAATGCTCAATTTGGCTTACAACATATTCTCCCTATCTAATTCATTAGTTTCCGGGATCTGTGTTTCTGCTTAGTGTATTCTACTTATTTTATAATTTTCTTGAACACAATTACACTATTTCCATTCTCAGATTTTAGTACATGTGATCTTAGTATTCTAAAGAAAGGTTGACTAGTATGAAAGTTCTTAGTTCATAGTATGTTCTCTAATTTTTTGCGTACTGTGTGCTTAGTTATTTTGTTTCTTGTTGGCTCTTATATGGATTAATTGAGGTGGCAGGGGTTGATTTTCATAATGTTCATATATATGTAATGTAGTAATGTTTATAAGGTTCCATCATTTTCTTTTAAGAAGGTAAGAACTAAACATATAAACTTCTACTTTTACCATTATAGCTCTATGCTATATGGTGATATATAATCTAACTTATCAATATCCAATTTTCTGGTGTTTTTGATGAACTCTTTGCTTTACTCTAAATCATTTGAATGATTGTTGTGCTATATTGCTTAAATATCTGATTGTTAGTTGCGAGTAATTTAAACAAGATACAGTAGAGAAAGTATCTACTGTCTAGTGCTCGACCTTCAGATCTAATTGAATTTCATTTCTACTGCATTTTTAATCAACTATATTGGTTAATAGCAATGACTATCTAGCTTTTGTTTATGCATCCCCGATCATATAAATCCTGGAAGACTACCGCAAGTATGAGACTTTATTTTAAAATTGGTTGTTTCGTGATCGGCTCGGATTAGTTCATCTGTCCATGATAGTTGTTTTACCTACTCATACCTTATATCTAAAGTACATAATTTCATGAACTTCACTCCTAAACTTTCTTTCCTCTATTTTCGGTTGCATGAGTTTGGATACTACAACCAAACTTCGGCGAATACATCGGTTCATTGAGACTCTAAACGAAGCTAGTCCCGAGAAATTACTCTACATCTTTCAAGATAGTCCAATCGAAGACTCGAGAGATGGGTGAAGAGAGAACGTTGAAGGAATTGGGAGCTCCCAAGCTAGATGATGAACCTCTCGCATTGTTTTTCCAACTTTGGAGAAACCCTTGAAGCTGAACTCGGGTTTTCTTAATCTTCTTCCCAAATTCTATGGGAACGCAGGTGAGGATCCTTATAGACATTTAAAAGAATTTATAGTTGTTTGTTCAACTATGAAACCTGAAGGAATTCAACAAAATCATGTAAGATTGCATGCTTTCCCATTTTCCCTACATGATTTAGCTAAAGATTGGTTGTATACTCTGTCTTCTGGTTCCATTACGACTTGGGACGCCTTACAAAAAGCTTTTCTTGAAAAATTCTTTCCTGCAAGTCGTATTGGATCCATAAGAAAGGAAATATGCGGAATTAGACAACATGCTTCAGAATCACTTTATGAATATTGGGAACGTTTTAAAAGATTATGTGCTTCATGTCCACAACATCAAATAACTGATCAACTGTTGATTCAATATTTTTATGAAGGATTGTTGCCTAATGATAGGGGTATGATTGATGCTGCTAGTGGTGGGGCATTAGTAGACAAAACACGAACTCAAGCTAGGAATTTAATTGCTAACATGGCCCAAAACACTCAACAACATAGCACTAGAAATGACGTTAAAAGAGTAAATGAAATTGACTTAAGTGGTGTAAAATCTCAATTGTAAGAAAATGCTCAACAAATTGCTACTTTGACCACTTTAGTGTCTAAAATTGTTGTTAGTAATGAGTCTAAAGCTAGAGTATGTGGTATATGTTCTGATTTTTCTCATGTTACTGATGCTTGTCCGACTCTGCAAACTGAAGATGTTAATGCCTTAGGAGGTTTTTCCAATCAAAGAAAATATGACCCTTATTCACAGACTTATAATGAAGGTTGGAAAGATCACCCAAATTTTAGGTATGGAACTAGACCACAATTTTCACAAACTAATCAACCTAGGCAATTTGGTGAGCAAAACCCCCTACCCCAATCTTCTGGCCCATCTTTAGAAGGCATGATGAAGCAACTTGCAACTCAAATAGGCCAAGTACATAACCAAAATATCGAGTACCAAAAGAAAACTGATTCTCATCTTCACCACCTTGATACACAAATTAGCCAGATTTGTACTTCTTTAAGTAATATAGAAAGCCAAGTTTCAGGCAAACTACCATCTCAACCTTTGCCAAATGCAAATAAACAAGTAAATGCAGTAATGATCAAAGGAAAGGAAACCAAGGAGCAAGCTTTAGAACCTCTTTATGAACAAGACTTTAGGACTAATCCAAGTGGGGGACTACAAGAAAATAGAATTCCATTATTTGATGCGATAAAGGTGGTTCCTAAATATAGCAAGTTATTCAACAAATACTTCACTAACTCAAAACTGGACAAGAGCCATCAAGTCTGTTTGACACCCCTTATCGCACCACCCCCAAAGTGTGAGGATCCTGGATCATTCTCTATTCCTTGTAGGATAGGTGAGCATATATTTCGCCAATGTATGCTAGATTTAGGTTCTGCAGTTAATATTATGCCAGTTTCCTTTTATGATGAGTGTAAGATGGGACCATTAAAAACATCTAATGAGATACTTACTATGGCTGATGGCAGTAATGTTAACACAATTGGATTGCTTGAAAATACTCTTGTTCAGATTAGACACATGTTCTTTATAGTTGATTTTGTTGTTCTTGATATGAAGCATGAGTCTTAAATATTGCTCGGCAGACCATTCCTAAAAACTGCAAGGGCATTGATTGATGTTGCTAACGATTATGTCATTCTTGAGAGCAATGGGGAGAGACTACAGTTGAACATGTTTGAGGAACATGCTTTAAATATAGAGGCAAATGCTACTGATTATGCTACTTATTGTCTTGCACAGGTTGGCGTAGAAAATTTAGAGACTTTATTAGATGGGATGGTCAGTAATATAGGCCTCGAACAACTGCTTATGGATGCTCTCAATGAAGTCAATTTGCAGGAATGAAGAACGTACTACGTCGAGCCAACGACATAAACTAAGGGCGCTACTTGGGAGGCAACCCAATACTGCTATTATCGCTTTTTCTTGTTCTTTCCTTTTATTTTCTTACTGTTCTTTCAGTTTTATACTACTCATTCATGCCTTATGCTTCTCATAGCTAGGAAATCTAGTCATAATCTAACGCTCTTGTGCTCTCCTATACAGTTCTGTTTTACTGTCCACCAGCACCAATCAGTTTCTACTTGCCACCTTCGCATCTCATGAGTGATACTCTAGAAGAGGTGAAGCAATCAGAGTTTCCAAACTAGCTTCATATTAGGAAGACAGGACATTAAAGCAACATATATGAACAAGGCAGCCTACTATGATCTCCATTATTATTTCTCTTTGTTGAAGACATATACACATAACCAGCTAAGTTCTCTCATTCTTTAGTTTAATTATTTTTCATTGAGGACAATGCAAATTCTAAGTGTGGGGGGGAGATAAATGGTGACAAATTTCAATTTTGAGCTGGACATTTGGTGAATTGGCAAAATCATAGGCTGGATTGTGTTTTGTGCTGGCATTATATGATGTATAATTTTATTGGTTAAACATAGGTTCTGGTATCCATGACTTTAAGTTATAAAAATTGGGATATGTCCTGTTTTAGGGGAAGTGCTGCTAAATTTTCTGTAGAATTTTTATTTTATTTAGTTCTTAAAAAAAAAAAAAAAAAAAAAAAAAAAGAAGAAATTGTGCTTTTGCTTGCATTAGTTATAGGACTTTAGTTGCATTTAATTTAGGATTTCCACCTCTTAACTTCCTAAGGAATGGCGATTAGTAAGTTGATAAGAAACACTAACCTCACTTGTTTTTGAAATAAATAAAAATTTTCGAAATAAAAGATTTTGGGGAATGTTATATAATTGGAAACGGATAGTCGAACTTGAGAGATTTATAATGCAATTGAAAAATAAAATTATTTTGCTTCTCTTAAATAAGCTGGCTAGATAAATAGACCAAACCTTGTGAGCTTCTGAGCCTATTAGACTGACACATCTGCATCAGTCTCATTATTTTCTTTCTTGTGTGATAGTTCCTCAATGAAGTGTGGCTCTTGAACTTGACTTGATACTCTTTGAGACTTTTGTGACAAATGCTATGAAGAAATGATTTAGGCGTCCTTTTCAATTTTTTTTTTTTTTTTTTTAGCCTCAGAGATTTTATTTCATATAATATTTCCTTTGTTTAGCCCTTTTGAGCCTTAAATCCCGTATTTATTTGCTAACCATACATTACAAACTTGCGGCCTCCTACAGATTATACCCAAGCTTGGCTAAGGGGAGTTATTATATATTGACTTTGTATTGTAAGAGTGCGTTATGGTAGAGATATATTATTGAAGAAAAAAAGAGAAAACAAGGGTTATGAAAAAAAAAATTATTATTGAAAAATATCAAAGAAGATAAATGTTTGAAAGTCATAGAACGATGAAAATGCTATGAAATATCCATATAAGTGTTATAATGGCATTACATGTGAAGGATACAGTGAATAATATGAAAAGAAAAAAAAAAAGAGTGGAGTTTGTTGTGACTGGAACATAATAAGTCATGTATTTTTGCTCCCTTTAGCTCGGCTTATATTTACTCCACATTCCTAAATATTATTCCTACCCTTCAACCTTAGCCACATTACAACCTTTTGAAAGACCTTTTGATCTTTATGCATTTATTATGTCATTTCCAAGTGGAGAATTGAGACGATAGTCAAGTTTAAAGAAATATACTTCATCTGGAGTCGACTGGTTATAGGTTTGAGTGAATATTATTTAACCCTAGACACATGAGAGTTGAGTGTTTTATTTATACCTGTGAGGGTCTATTTATTAAACTTGATACGCATACATTTGTGGATTCATGCTGGAAATTTTTGAGTTGCGAAGATAACAATTAGTTCATGAAGTATAATGAAATTTGATAGTTCGATTGTTTAAATACTAAGAGTATGACATATCCACTAACATTTTGTCAACGTTTTTCTGACTAACTTGAAATGTTTTAGTTTTTTATAGTGTACTTATCTAATTTAGCTATTTCCAACAAAGAAAATTGAGGTGGTATATTAGGTCTTGCATTTAGTTTCTTTATTAATGTCATTATAATATCCATGTTGGCTAAGTGGTTTGAAAACCTATGTTAATAAGGCTTTGTGGGTATGCCATCTGAAAATCCTCACGAGACCGTACTCGTCCACTAGGGTAGCCTAGGGGTTTAAAGGGCTTGTTGCACATGCTAAGTGCAATCGTGATTCCTACGACAGTGAGTAAGGTTTTTATTGCTTTCTTAGTATAGTTTTTTATTTTTATCTTATTAGTATTTTGTTCGAGGGCGACCAAAGGCTAAGTGTGAGGGAATTTGATAAGCGTGTAATATGTTATACTTTTACTCCATAATTTTAGTCTGATATTTGTCCTTTATATGTCATTTTTATATTTTTATCGACGTTTATTAGTAGTGAGTTATTTCTATACATATTATATTTTATTGAATAAATAGCTTAAATAGTGTATTATTTTTCTTATAGGTACTTTACCATTTCACATTGGAAGAGAAAGACCACAAAAAAATAATCAAGGGAAGATAAAAAGAATAAAAGAAAGGAAATAAGAAAAAGGAAGAAAATAGCAAAAGAAGACCAGAGGTAAAACTCACGTGAGGTTGTGAAGCAATAAGAAGAATCCTAATTACCTCTTTCTATCCTCATGAGTCATGAGTTATCAACAAGGAAACAACTGGGCTAGAAGTTTCCATACAAAGATATTGTTGCACATTTTCCGTAATGAAAATGGAGAGCATGCGATTGGTTTGTCAAGTTCCTAATCTTAATCTTTTGGGAAATTCTATCTTAGAGTTACGTTTTCTACATCAGATGGATATAAAAGCCATATCACAGAGATTCCGGGGACACACACATACACAAGAGAATTCGTGAGATTGAAGAGGAAAGTGGGTTCATCCAAGATCGAGCGATTGGTAGGGATTGGAGAAGTACTACAATTTAGTAGGCGAATTGAAGGCAGCGGCTGCATTAGTTCGAATCTACAGTCATGAGTTTTCTCCCTTCTACTTTCAATTCGTTGTTCTTGTGATTGAACTTGTTTCTATCTGAATTTATTCATGATTTCAGTTTTTTATATCTCTATTATTTGAGTCTAATTGGTTAACGCTGAGTTGATTGAATTTAATTATTTAATTTAGTATTTATACAATTCATACTATTGTTGGTTGGTTATGAAATTTGATATATTTACTTGTAATTGGACGCAATTAGTTGTTTAGATACTCAAATTGTGCTATATGACTATTAGACGCGGCGTTTAATAGTTGGATAGGGAGGACGACTTGAGATTAATAAGAGTGAGCGGCTCATCTTAATATTCTTAAGTGTATGAATTGTGCTAATAAAACAAGTTTATTAGGATTGGATTTGTCTTAGCAAGATTCTAGGTTTTTAGTAAGACAAGAATTGATCGCGGCGATAATTCACCAATCTAAGTGCTAAGTTAACTATTAAAGTGGTCTCAATTATAAAGGTTAAGAAGCTAAATTATGACTAAACATTCTATGATTGAATCGGGAATTAATAGAGTTTGTGTGTCATCACTTGTAATTAGCAGTTTAGTAGTAGTTTTAATTTTAATTAGTCTAAGTAGTTTTTTTTACAACCGAAACCCCCCTTAATCGTACATATGTGAATAGTGTAAATCATGTAAATTCGTATATAATATATATTTTTGTCACTTAGTTGAATATTTGAGTTTAGGAAGTTAATAATCTTCTCGTGGGATCGACCCTTTCTTACCCTTTTACTAGTTATAAATATTTTTGAAGGTTTAAGTTAGTTTTTTAATTTTATACGGTAAACGACACGTATCAGCCACATAAGTCTCAAAGAGTGCCAAGGCAAGTTCAAGAATCGTACTTCATGAGGAACTATCACACAACAAAAAAAATAGAAGACTGATGTAGATGTGTCAATCTATAAGGCTTGAAAGAATCCTCACTAGGCTTATGCTTACCAAGTAAAATCAAGTCTTTCCTGGGGAATGTCAACCAATCTTACCACAAACCATTCAAGTTGCAAAACAATCGTACCATGAAGCGGTCAATGAAGACTAACTCAATCTTAGAAAATTTAATTACAATATCCAAGATATGCCGAAATCTCATGAGTTATCAATGTCATGAATTAAACCATATATTTCCTGTATGAATGCAACAAAAATGCAAAACTAAACTAAAATGTTCCTAATGCTAAGAAAGCAATAAATCCAAGCTCACTTTCGTAGGAATCACGATTGCACTTAGCATGTGCAACAAGCCCTTTAAACCCCTAGGATGCCCTAGTGGACGAGTAAGGTCTCGTGAAGGTTTTCAGAAAGCATACCCACAAAGCCAAAATATGCAAAAATGCAGAAGAAATAAAAAAAAAAATACCAAAACGAAAATATATGCAAAGTTATAACCCAAAAAGTAAATCCTCCCCCAAGCTAAATAACACATTGTCCTCAATGTGACAAAGAAATATAGGGAGGGGAAGAAAAGGAAAACATCCACAACCACATAACAGAATCAACTTCCTCAATCACACAATCAAGTTAAACCAAAATAAATGGCAAAAAGAGATATGAGTCTCAAAAACTTGAAGAGGGGGAAAGGAAAGAGTATACCAAAAGTGTTGTGGGTGAAAAACCTTAGTTGAACCTCCTCACAGAGCATAAGATCAAGTACCTTGAAATTAACCTCAATGAATAATAGGAATTCAACCCCTGGATCACAATTTGCACAAATTTTATAAGTTAGTAATCAAAAAAAAAAAAATTAGAATATCCTAAATCTAAAATAAAAAAAAAAAAAACTAATAAGGTTAGAAAACTTGGGTTGCCTCCCAGGAATAGCTCATCAAAGCCCTTAGTAGTTTGTCAAATGCATCTGCATGCATCTCACAGAAAAGCAAATAATATACAAAAGAAAATGTAGAATAAATTAGTTTTAATTCTCTAGAAGACCTGTAAAAAGGAAAATCAAAGAAAAAGTTATATCCACAAGAGAAGGAAGAAAAAGAAAAATTATTAGTCTTTTTACATGACCCAACAAGTTGGAAAAAAACCGAATGTACATAAATTTCATGATCATATGAGTCATTCAAAGAGGGAGCGGGAGCAATAAGGAATGAAGGAGGATATAATATAGGAGAAGAAGGAATGAGGTCAAGCTTTTGAGAGAAAGGAACATGAAACTCAAAGACAGTAGGGGGAACCGACAAAGACTCATGAATCACATCACTCTCATCTATAGACTTCTCGAAGGAAGGTTTTTCAACCAAGGTTTATTCCTCCTTTAAAATATCCATCATATTGATCTCTCCTATAATTTGATCATCATCCTCATAACTCTCATTCTCTATACAACCCGCATCATCATCATCATAAATATACGGTTGGGGATGAGAATTTTGAGTGTAATAATCAAATTCATATTGGGGTAAGGGATTAAAATCATTCACTAATGTCACATCACACAAAGAAATTGCATGAGAAGTAGAGTGACAATTCGAAGAATAAGAAGGTGTTGTAATACAACTATAGGGTTGTAGGGTTGGTCTAGCAGATAAAGACATATCTCATTCATAGTTATTCTTAGCTAACCACTCAATTAAATCCCAACAATAATCCGGTGATTGGGCTAGAAATTTCCCATTAGACATAGAATCAAACACCACCCTAGTTTCTTCATTTAAACCCTCATAAATTACTAGGCACATATCCCAAATTTCAATTCCATGTTTAGGACCAATAAAATCGACAAGCCTATAATAGTATTTCTAAAACAATTCATTCTCATATTCAGGAAAAGAAAAAATTGCTCTAGAATTACTAGCAAAAATATTGGGTTCATGGAACATGTATGGTAATTCATGAGAACTCATGCAAAAATTGGAAGAATTTTGATGTGATGCATCAAAACTATAAGCATGAGAACCACAAGAATTATAAAGAATTATCCCCATCACAATAATAATATGTCTCCATGATACGAAAAAGAAAGAAAAGAAAAAAGAAAAAAAAATTCACAAAAGAAAGTAAAAAAAAATTATATACACTATAGTCTCACCAACAATAAAAACTAAATAAAACAAACTATCTCCCCGGCAACGGCGCCAAAATTTGATAGGCGTGTCGCGCACCTAACAAAAATAAATAACCTAACTAATCCTCCTAAGTATGTAGTAGGGTAAGTCAGGGTCGATCCCACAGAGAGAAAGTTGTTCTATGATTGGCCGTTAAGTAATGGTAAGACTAAAGGAGGTTAATATCAAATATGGTCGAATTAACTATACTATTCAATGTTATAAATTAAAGACTCTATAGTTAAGTATCCCCACTAGCATAAATTAATACAATGATAATTCCTTCCCCAAACTAGTCAATTAAATATTCACAAGGAAAAGTATACCCTATAAAATACCATAAATCTCTCCCGAGTATCTATGGCTTCTCTAATATGCACTCAAGCCTACTCCCGTGGAATCATGCAAATTAAAGACATTAAACGCGGCACTCTAACTTCCTAACAATCCATTCTACCTACTCCCGTGGAGAACTTCACGTCCTTAATTGAAATATTCAAATCCTTCAAAACCCAACCCCCCGTTGTGATCAAGACAATGGAATCATAACAATACTATTTATCCCTAATCTAGTATTGGAATATGCACAATCAATTAAGCAATTAATTTGGGAATTTAAAGTTATAATCATGAATTAATTCACACTAGGGTTCAACTTAACCATAGATTACAAAACTATGAAAGCATAATTGAAATAAATAAAGAAAATAGAGAAGAATAATAAAACATCATAATATAAAACAAGGAGAAAAGAAGAAGAAAAGAGATACTTGAATTAATGGAAGAAAGGTGGAGTCTTGGAGATCTACAAATTTCTCTCTCTAACTTCTCTCTCTAAAAACCATAAGTATAAACTAATAATGATGATATATCATCTCCGCCCCTCAAAATAATGTTTAAAGTCCAATTTATAAGCTAAGATTAATATAAATCGACATAAGTTAGGTCACGCGAAAGATATGACATTACAGCAGGTTGCACGGGCAAGCAACTACGCGCACGGGCGTGCAGGGTCGTGCACGGTCGAGCGAAATCTTGCTCGGTCGTGCGAGCAAGGTAGAAACATTCGTGACTTTTGATTGCAGGTTGCACGGCCGAGCACATATCCGCACGGGCGTGCGGGCGAGACAGTGGCTTCAGCTCAACTTTGAACGGCTATAACTTTTGATTGATCCAGAGCTTTGTTTCACACATGTACATATATCGTTGGAAAGCTCTTGAAGTCTAGTTTCCAACCCAGTTGGAATTGCCTCATTATCATTCTTGTGTCAAGGGTTATGAGTGAAATGGTGCAGAGGTATCATATTTCGCACAAGTACACAAAGTCGTGTGTATCTTCTTCACTTTAAATCCGTTTTGGGCACATGATATATCATTTTGAAGGTCATCCAAGTGCCTTAATCGTCATATCCTCAAATAGGAGTTCAAAGTACCTGAGTTTACATCAAAAGACCAAAAAACCTGTGAAAGTATCGTAGATTCTGAAAAGGGACCTAAATATGCCCAAATGCAACGTAAATGCTCTAATGCTACATGAAAATGCACCTAATATGCAACTAAATTATGTTAGAATATGCACTTATCAGTCCGCATTCATTGAGATGTTTATGGTTGATTTTAGGATACTCTATGTTAAGGTAGTGGTTAGAACTTTTAGAGAGCACAAGATCTTAATTCATGTATTGTGGTATGATGGTGTTGCTCTCTCTATTGATTCGAAACCTTAAAGGTAGTATTTGCTTGATAATCCCATGTGAGGACTTTCAAAAAAGCCCCAACATCTATTTTGAGTGCATGGATCCTCGACATTGCATACTTTTATCGAGAACTTGACTCTAATCTCTCTAAGATCGCGACCGAGCGACTCTAGGGAAAGATAAAGGCGTTCATTTCGGTGACTATTTTTATTTTTATAGTTTTAGGCTTTTTACACTTGTTTTTTTCTCTTTTTCTTGGTTTTATTTTTATTTGCATTTACCCTTCCTCTTAACCCTTTCAGCCTTATCCTTTTCTTTGATTACCTCAATACAAGGCAATTGCCTCCTTGTGTTTTTTTTCACCCTTGTAGTGAATAGTGAAGTTAGAGCGATTGTCTTGAGTGATATTTGAAAAACTAAAGGGAAAGGAAAATGATGAGATTCTTGTGGTATAGTGGAAATTTTGTGTATATTTTTTAATAAATGCAATTGCAACTTCATAAAAAAAGCCACCCAAAGTCAAAGAAGGCGGGGAAAATGAAAAAATAAATAAATAAATAAAGGGGAGAAAAAGAAACAAAATCCAAAAATAGTTTTTCATTGTCATGTTTTTGAATAAATTTGGGGGGAACCTTATCCCTAAATGGTTGAGTATGATTTGTGATTTATGGTTATTTAGCTCTTTCGCTCCTACTAAGACTTCACTATGTTAGGATTGACCACCACTATCCAAATTTATTCACACCCTTTACCCCTAGCCTACGTTACCACCTTTAAAAAGTCCTTTTGACCTTAGAGGGTTGAGTCATTGTCGGTGGCGGAGGATTGGAATCAAGCCTATTGAGCGAGTGTGCCATGTCGAGATGTCAAGTAACCTTCTCCTATTCTATTTCTTGTTACATTTATCGGCTCCATTTTTCGGAGTTTAGAGAAGCTATATTGAATGGCGAATTTGAAACTAGCTGAGAGAACGCGGTATGTATGGTTGTAGAATTTGAGAAATGTGCTCTATCTAGTTCTCTATGCTTAGTGTATGGTATGTTTTAATCAACCTATGGACATCGTTGAGCATGCTTACTTTTAATGTCTAGAAATTCTTGCATCCATTTGTGTTTGCTCCTCTTCAAAATCTCACTTAAGAGCACCTTTTTATTTTCTTTAGTTTATTTATTTTTGATTTGCCTTGGATTATAAGATCTAGAGTTATGGGTCAAACTCTTCGAAAACCCTTACGAGAGCACACCCGTCCTCCTTGGCGACTTTGAGGTTTAAAGGGCTTGTCATTTACGCTAAAATTGTCCGTGATTCCTACGAAAGTGAGTTAGTGTACAGTCTTTACTGCTTTCTCTTTATTCGAGGATGAACAAAGGACTTAGTCTGGGGGATTTTGATAAGTGGCTTTTAAGGCCACTTTTATGGCCTCTTTCCACCCTAATTAAGCCCTTGTTTAGTCCATTTTTATGCTTATTTAGCTTAGCTTTGTTCAATGTTAGTGATTCTACTAGCTTCATATATTTTGAGTCTTTTTTGGGAGTTGTAGATTGTTTTCTATTCATATAAAGATTGAATGTTGTGAACACCCTATGCTATGACTTGTTCTTATTTTGCGTAGCGGCCTAATCGAGATTGTCGAAGCTTGGAATGGCAAAAGGGAGCCTTTAAATGGAGAGAGGGAGCTTCAAATTACAAAGAAGAGTAGAAATAAAGCCAAAGCTGGCGCTCCAGCTCTGGACCGGGAGCTCCGAGTTCCCATGTATACAGGCATTTCTGCCGAGAAATTGAAGCTGGCGCTCCAGGTTCTTAGAGCAGGAGTTTCGACTTGCAGTAGGGAAATCTCACATAAGCTAAGAGCGCGCGCTCCACGCATGGAGTGCGAGCTTGTACCTGCTGTAGAAATATCTCATACTAGGCTCAGAGCGAACGCTACATGCATGGAGCGGGAGCTATGAATGACAGCTCCCGATTTTTTTTTTTTTTCCGCTGTTTGCCCTTACTTTAAGTTGTATTTGTGAGGGGTATAAATACCATCTCTTAAGACATTTAGGGTAAGCTTTTAATTCCAGAAAAGAGGGTTCTAAGTAATGAGCACATTCATCTAGGTTAATTAGAGAGAGAAAAACACATTCTTAGGAGAGAGAAAGTTGTTGCTCAACATTTGTTCTTCATTTCCATCAATCAAAGCATCAATCTTTTGGTAATTTCTAGTCTTTAATCCTTATTTCCTAGCTTATTTTTAGTTATTAGTTTAGTTTTGTGCTTGTTTAAATTAGTTTATGCTTGCCTTCATTAGTCTTAGTAGTCTATTGTTCAAAATTTTCGATCTTTCTTGTTTTTTTTACTAATCATGCTTAGTAGTTTTAGTATGTTTGCTCCTTTTATTGTTACTTTTACTAGTCTTACTATGTTTTTCTCCTTCCTAGGCTAAATTTCTAGCTAGGGAAGGGGGATAATGGGACTTTGTGATGATTTTGAATGATGTTTGGTTGGTTTTGGTTATTGTTCTTTTGGTACTCAAATCAAGGTATTCTATTGTTAAAGCATGAAACTTGATCACCTTTGTGCTTGAATCTTGTGCTAATGTTGGGTTGTGTGAGAGCAAGCTCGATATTAGTGATGACTTGGTGTTGGGTAGACAACGACCTCATAGGAGGGGTTGGGTAGGCGGTGTTGAGTGGTGTGCGAGAGTAACCTCTTGATGTTAGACCAAGACCCTCAATAGACTTGAACTATTGCCTACCAATGTTGTTGAAATTATTGTTGTGAGTTCCATGATTCCCCCTATCCCTAGTGGATGACTCATTTTTTTTATCACTCTTATTCTATTTACCTTAGTTAGTCTAGTTGTTTACTTAAACCCCCCTTTTTACTCCCGACAATTGATTGCATCTCGAACTAAGTGTAAAACCCCTTGCTTCTCCGTGGATACGACCCCTTACTACGCTATACTACCTTATTAGGCTAGTTAGTTAGACTAGGGTGATTTTATTTTTGACTCAGAACCATAGGAAATAACGACACCTAGGGGACCGGTCACCTACGCGGTGTGAGCGCGTATTTGACGACCCCATTGTTAAGGTTTTATTGAAAACGTTTTGTATTGAAAGAAGGCGCCAACAAGTCTGTAAAGGAAGACTCATAAACCTAATTGGATATTGAAAAACCGTAGGGACAATTAGGGACTTATCCAATGTAGATTTCCCCGTCCTGACTCCATAGATGGTCATGAACCATAGATTGAGTTCGGGGGTGAGGGTATGAATATGGTCATAATGAACCATATTTGCCCATTGCTGACCTCTACTAAATATCGATTCATGTCAATTTTTATGCAATAGAAAAACCAAATAATATTTTCATGTACCCTAAAAATAATTTAGTCTAGGTTGGTTCAGGAAACACATAAAAAACTATTTTTCAGTGATATGTTATTGTGCAATCAAAATTACAAGGAACGTAATAGGTTGTCCAAATTATGTGACTAATATTAGAAAAATTCTTTAGGTCTTGTTTAGCAATAATAATATGTGAGGTGATAAAAAGTATAACAGGACAATCAGGCAAGCATATAATAATATATAAAAATAAATAAAAAAGATAGAGGATTAGAATGTACAAAGGATCAATTTTTAGATTATAGATCTACATCATGAAAGAAACAGTTGGTACCTTCAATATAAAAATAATAGATTTATTCAAGGACCCTAAGGATTATACCGGGGCTTGGGTGTAAGAGATTGACAACCTTCGAAACGAACAATCGTGAAGCCTGAAAATCTGAACTTGTATGTATGTCTAAAAAGTATTTGTTTGTGTTTGCAGATTTGAAAGGTATGAGAGTTTGTAGAGAGATTTTGTAAAGTGTATTCTTAAAAGTGTCGAAGTGTATGAAAGTCGCAATGTAAAAGTGTATGGAAAAACCATATTTTAATCCGGAAAATCGAAGCCTATTTATAGGGAAAAGGAAATTGCCCTTCACGCGCTAGCTGCGCCAGGCGTAAGTGGCTATGTGACGCACAATCACACGTGTCAGGTGCACATTGGTGCGCCTGACGCGGCATGACTAATAAACAGCGTACACGTGGTACGCGTTTTTAAAAAAGATAGAAAAGACAGGCTGCGTGTCGCACAGAGTGTGCGCTAGGCGCAGGACTCTGTGTGACACAACGATCCACATTTTTGGCGTGTGCGCTAGGTGCGGGCTAGTGCGCTCGGCGCACTTTAGTGCGCTAAGCACACAAACTTGCTTTTGACACGTTTTGACAGGCTTTTTATAAAACGCGTTTTATTGATTTTCTTTTATCTTTTAACTCCGGAAATCTGATTTTACAGGATAAAATTCGATTTTAATTATAAAATTATCTTTGAAAATATTTATTTTATTTAAAATAAAACAATTAATCATCATGAGTAATTAAATGGGATTTTTCAAAGAGTTGGGCTCAAAATACGATTTTGGATCATTAAAATAAGCTTTAACACTTAAAATAGTTTAAGCTCTTTGGACTGCTCTACTCTTGGGTCAGACCAATTAAGACCGCAATATGTTTCATCATTAGGTCCTTAAATGGGGAGACACGATTATGTATCTACAAAATCCCCACTTTGACTGAGGTTCAGGAAACTGATAGTCGAAGTATATATATATATACGTTGTCCGGACGAAGAACTATTCTAAATGCTCTGCAGTTTAGAACTGATCTATATACGCCGATCTCTACAAAATAAAGTTAGTATACAGGATAGTAACTACAAGTAATCAAATTACCTGCAAAGAAAGATGTTAGCAGATAGGTGCAAACAACTCAGATAAAGCACATAATGATGCAAAAATGAAAACTTAAACTCTCCAAGGATGCATGAGACGCAATGCAAGGATTAAGGTTATGCAAAGCTAAGGAAGATGACACGTCATGCAAGGTTAGGGTTATGCAAGACTAGGATGTATGAAATGCAATGCAAGGTCAGGTTTTACAAAGTTCGGAAATCTGGATATATAGAGAGAGATAGAATGATTAGAAGTGAATAGAATGATTTTTGAAAACCGTTTTTCGTAAATAATCGGGGTCCGTAAATGAGGTCCGCAGATTACAACTTTTTAGAATTTTGACTTGATCTGGAGGAACCACCACATATATAGGAAGCCTCCACTTTGGGTAAGCTTGTCTTGAATTAGGCTTAAGCCTTGATTGAAATGTAGTTGATCTGTCTTGAACACTTAGAGTTCTTTGCTGGGGATTCTTCTTTGAGGAGTTAACATAAGCAAAGTTACATATCGCCAGAAACCATGGAGTTTTCGGAGAGTTTGGAATAAAAAATAAAAGGTTAAATTTGTGACTTAAATAAATGTAGGTGGGAAAGGCTTTGACGAAGCTAGGTTCAGACTCGAGTCTATATCGGAATCTAGAAAGAGTATGCTCCTGAATTCTAGAAAGTCAAATCATTAGACCTTGATTAGTTTATTTTATTAAAGCGGTCGGACCTCGAGATGAGGATTCCTACATATCCTTGCGGAATCAGACCATTCGTAGTTCTGGATCTGATTTCTTTTTTTTTTTTTTTTTTTATGCCATAGCTTTTGCCTAGGCCGCCCTTTCGGGTTTTCAACCTAGCAAGCTTGGACATACCTTGAAAAAATTATTAGGGTTGATGAAAGGTTGAAAGGTTTAATGCTTGAGGTTTATGATAAAGATCATGGATTTAGGTTATACGGTTAAAGTTTTGGATTGATCGAAGGGATTTGAAACGAGGGGTAGAACTTGTGTGCAAGCCCCCTAGCTTGAATTTTTATTTCTTTGCCTTTGGCTTTTTCTTTTTTTTTCTTTTTTTTTTCTATTTGTCCTGTGCGTTTTCTTTTGGTTTTTCTTTTTTTTCGTACTTTTGAATTTATTCACCTTTTTTATTTTTGCCTGGAATTGATCTTTTTTATGTACGAGGCTTGCATACAATTTTTGTTTTTGGGGTTTAGGGTATTGGAAGGCTTGAAGGTTATTTTATGGAGCGTTGATTGTGAAAGGTTATATGGCTAATGGAGATGATGGCTTAAGGGATTTTTTATTTTGGGTTGCATAGAGATGGCTTATGGATCGTGGAGGGAAGAGGAGAATAACTCCTATTCCAAAGTATGTCCTTTTTTCATATATCTCCATTTTTTTCAGATTTTTTCTTTAGTTAGTCAAGATCATTAGGTGATTTAAGTTTCATCATTGAATTAGAAGCATAAATAAGATGATGGAAGGCCAATAAAAATAAAAAGAAAAATAAAATGAAATGTAAATGGAAAGGCTATAATTGATGAAGTCCTATAGTGACATAGACTCGATGGGAAAGGACATAAATGTCTTAGAGTAAGGACTCTCTGACTCATCCTAGATAATCAGAAATAAAAGACTAAGCCTTTGAATTGTCGATGCACTACCTAAGGGGTTGGTTATGATGCTGATTCTCGTTGCAGCGAGTATTAGAAGTCTGTTGTCATCAATTATGTTTCGCAGCGCATTGATGGTATTCGACACTAGATGTCAGGTGGAATTATGTCGTTGGAATTCGCAGTAAAAATGGAGGTTGCTCCTTTTGAATTTTCTTCTAGGTGTTGGGTTCGGAGTAGACCCTATGGAAGTGATCGTGCCTCTAATGTGAAGGCGGTAGACCCTATGGAGGTGATCGCGCCTCTATTGTGAAAGCGGTCACAAGCAATTTTTCATGACTCTAAATGAAGTTGGGGTGGTGATAGTGCGCTTGATGAAGCATAGAGTACGCTCACAATTGTTCCTCCATTAGGCATTCCTAATGTTGTAATCTCCCGACCGGTCATGGACATAATCGAGTGGACCTTGCTTGTAAGATTTTAGATATGAATTTGAAATGAGATATGGAAATAAGGAATGGAGAAGTGGGAAATGAGAAATGAGAAATGGAAAATGAAAACTTCAAATGGGAAATGGAAATAGGAAATGGAAATGGGAAATGATTTTAAAATGGAGGATTAGAAATGGTTATGGATTTTTGGACTAGTATGGGCTTGATCATGATGCTGACATGGGCCTAACTATATGCATATGCAGATATGGACTAGACTATGCAAGCAGACTGGACTAGACTTTGAAGTTACAGGTATACTAGACTTAAAAGGATTGCCTATGTTGATTTAGGGAACGCTAGCTTCGCCAGACTCGGTGATTTTGGGTAATTATGGATTTAAGATGGACTAGCTTCGCTAGACTTAAAGGTTTTGGGCCTTTATGGACTTAATTGGGATGCTATAGATGTAAGGTAGGAGTAGCTTCGTTAAACTCAGAGGATGCCTTTATGGTCTTAGCGGTGACTAGCTTTCCTAGGTCAGAGGGTGCCATTATGGTCTTAAAGGTGAGTAGCCTCGCTTAATTCAAGGGGTGCCTTTATGATCTTAGGGATCTAGCTTCGCTAGGTCAAAGGGTATCGTTATGGTCTTAAAGGTGAGTAGCCTCGCTGAAATCAAGGGCTGCCTTTATGGTCTTAAGGATGACTAGCTTTGCTAGGTCAAAGAGTGCTCTTATGGTCTTAAAGGTGAGTAGCCTCGCTAAACTCAAGGGGTGCCTTTATGGTCTTGGGGAAGACTAGCTTCGCTAGGTCACAGGGTGTTGTTATGGTCTTAAAGGTGAGTGGCTTCGCTAAACTTAAGTGGTGCCTTTATGGTCATAGGGATGACTAGCTTCTCTAAGTCAAAGGGTGCCATTATGGTCTTAAAGGGTGAGTAGCTTCGCTTAACTCAGGATTTGCCTACACTAGTAGAGGATTGACGATTTGCATTGGATGTGAAAGCATCATTTGCGTCGGATGAAGGTGCGACGCGACAAGTCTTAACGCAAATTGAGAAGACACGATCTGCGTCGGATGGAGATTTGACGCAATTGAACAACCATTTGCGTCGAATATTAGAGGGGAAACTACGCACATCATACCTGCTTTTGGTATGCCCAGTTCCTGCTACTGGTTGTATTACTAGGCATCATTTGCGTCGGACCATGTACATATGCGATGCAAATGGGGTCTTCTGCGTCATATGTTATCACTACATCAACAACGCAAATGGGGTCCAGTTCCTCCTATCATTTGCAACGGACCATGTCCACATGCGACGCAAATGAGGTCTTTTGCGTCAGATATTATCACTATATACGACGCAAATGGGGGCTTCTTTATCAAAAAAAAAAAAAAATACCATCAAACCCAATAATTTATCAGTTTGGTAGTTTGAACTAATCGTGCAAATATGACATTCAAATGGCGGTAAAGTTAAAGGCATTAAAATGAAGGAAAAAGATAAAATAGTATTCATTTTTCTTTCACTTACACAACAAAATTAGGCCACAAATTACAATATGTCACTAACATCGTACCTTCAAAATTAATAAAATCATAATTGTACTCAAGATCGAAACAAGAACAATTTTGCGAATTTCGCAGGAGTTTCGGTGGGTTTTTTTCATTATTGCACGATTTGGGTATAACACCAGAACTTAGATATGAATTGTATCATGTTCAAGTGTATGTTCATCATAATCCAAATTAAAATGAAACCCCTGAATCTCCTGCAAAACACGAGAGAAGAAAAAGAAAGAAAAATTAGAACAAAGTCGAATAATTTGACAAAAAGAGGAGAGAGAAAGAGGAACAATAGCAGCGGCGATGTTTATGAGTTTAGGGGTTGCCATTTTGGTTTGACCGCAGCCAAAATCAAACATTAAATTCCATACTATTTCAGAAAAAATAAATATTACACTTCAAAATCCTAATAATTAAATAAAATCAAGCATCCAATTTCTACTACAAATATTATCAAGCTAAAACCCTATAAAATTTAGAGAAATTAAAGAAAAAATAGGAGAATATATACCTTGTGGAGTAACAGAAGTAGTGGTTCTATGACGCCAATATTAGAATTGGAGTGGTGCACCTGTGGAGCATTTATACCAAAATCAAAACTCAAACAAATAAGAGTGAGACAACTTCTTCTTCACAAACGAACGGTCGAACAAACGAAGATGGCCTAATGGTGAAGAACGAACGAAGACGGGGAGTCACCGGAGAGTGAGAGTAAAGGTGGCTGGAGTGAAGGACGAAATAGGGAGACTGAAAGTGGCAATTTGTTGGGGAGAGAGAGGGAGAGAGGAGTGAGGGGAGATTAGGTTTTAATGGCTGGTGAATGAGAGAATGAGAGATAGATTTGAGTAGAGTAAAGTCCAAAATATATAAAGGGAAAAGCGGGCTGGGCTGGTGATTTGCGTCGGATCCTAAAGCTCATCCCACGTAAATTTACCACCTCAAAAATCTGCATCGTACCTTGGGCCAATCTGATTCAAATAGTTTTAATCATTAGCGTCGCATGCTCTTGAACATCCAACGCAAATCTTCTTTTTACTCATTTGTTGTGGTTATTTGCGTCGGACCTTTGTTAACATCCGATGCAAATCGTCTGTTCCTGAACATTTGCGTCAGTCTTTCTTTTGTTCAACGCAAATAGGGAGACGCAAATTATCATTTTTCTACTAGTACTACGTGGTGTTTAAGAAGTGATAGCTTCGCTAGGCTTGGAGGTTTTGAGTTTTAGAATTTGGACTTCGTCCTATATGGGTTTGGAATTGGACTTGACTAGTTTTAGGATATGAATTGGGCCTTATATAAACCTGATTTTGGCCTTAGTCCTATATTGGTGTGAAGTTAGACTTGAAGATGCACATGGGCTTGACATTGGAAATGGTCTAGGATTGGACTTAGAATGGAATGGACTGGGATTAGAATTGGATTGGGCTTGACATAGACTAGGGTTCACATAAAGATGCAAATGAGCCTAGATTTTGACATGAGCTAGACTTATATGGGTCTAAGATGGACTCTAATGCTAGTGAATGCATGGACTCAAATTTAGATGGAGCTAGAATGAATGCAAAATGGACTCTAATGCATATGGGCCTAAAAATGAATGCATACATATTGAATTGATGGGATATATTGAATGAAGGTGTTTGGACTAGGCTTAGAATTTTTAAAATTCGTTTTTGAAAGGAACCCCTTGTTTTTATCTTTTATTAGAAAAAGCTAATGGATTAATTTTGAAAAAAAAAAATTTTGTTGAATTTGTGGTAAGATGATGATTAGTAAATGTTTTTTGAAAAAGGTAGAATAGACAAGGGTGTAGGATTGATTTTGAAAAAATATAAGTTTTTTTGAAATCGATTGAATATATTAGGGTAGGATTGATAGGAAATATTAGTTGGATAGCAGGGAGAAGGTAGATATGCATGACAATTCTAACTCTACCATGACCACTTTTCTAGATGCACTTTTTAGGACAGACTCGACCTTGCATGAAAAGACTAATTTTTTTTTAATTAGGTGAGACGCGTAGAATGACCATTCTTTTTACGCGAATGCAGACGGACAGAACATGGGATCAACCACCACGATGACTAAATTGATAAAAACATGCGATGCACAGAATGCGTGCCATGCAGCATTGCTACACGGATGCGCCTGGTGCAACTTAATGTGCTTGGCACACTACTCCTCGACATGTTTATCGGGGATTTAGGCAAGGTTTGGCCAATTGACGATATTTTATTTGTTATTTAGATGCGATTTTTAGGCACGACGCATAATAATGGCAATTCGACAAGCTAATAACAGGCAAAATTGCAATCACAAGCATATGTCATGTAACATGGATGCAAAAGTTCTGAACCTAAGTTTGAAACTATCGCCATATTTAGGTTAAGTATTAAAATGTCCATGACTAAGAGATTAGTTTCACCCACTCATTAAAAAATTTAATTAATTTTTTTTAAAAAAACAATCCCAGTGGAGTCGCCAAATTGTAGGCGTGTTTTTGTTTTGCTTACGCGGTGTGAGCGCGTATTTGAGTGCCCCATTGTTAAGGTTTCATTGAAAACGTTTATTGAAAGTAGTCGCCAACAAGTCTTTAAAGGAATACTCATAAACCTAATTGGATATTGGGAAACCGTAGGGACAAATTAGGAACTTATCCAATGTAGATTTCCCCGTCCTGACTCCATAGATGGTCAAGAACCATAGATTATGTCCGGGGGTGAGGGTATGAATACGGTCATAATGAGCCATATTCGCCCATTGCTGGCCTCTACTAAATATCAATTCATGTCAATTTTTATGCAATAGAATAACCAAATAATATTTTCATGCACCTTAAAAATAATTTAGTCTAGGTTTGTTCAGGAAACACAAAAAAAAATATTTTTTAGTGATATGTTATTATGCAATCAAAATTACACGGAACCTCACAGGTTGTCCAAATTATCTGATTAATATTAGAATAATTCTTTAGGTCTTGTTTAGCAATAATAATATGCGAGGTGATAAAAAGCATAACAGGACAATCAGGCAAGCATATAATAATATATAAAAATAAATAAAAAAGACAAAGGATTAGAATGTACAAAGAAATGATTTTTAGATTATAGATCTGCATCATGAAAGAAACTGTTAGTAACTTCAATATAAAAATAATATATTTATTCAAGGACCCGTAGGATTATACCGTGCTTTGGGTCTGAAAGATTGACAACCTTCAGGACGAGCAATCGTGAAACCTGAAAATCTGATCTTGGATGTATGTATGAAAGTATTTGTTTGTGTTTGTATTTTGAAAGGTATGAGAGTTTGTAGAGAGATTTGGTAAAGTATATTTGTAAAAGTGTCGAAGTGTATGAAAGTCGTACTATAAAAGTGTATGGAAAAACTGTTTTTTAATCTGGAAAATCGAAGCCTATTTATAGAAAAATGGAAATTGCGCTTCACGCGCCAGCAGCGCTAGGCGCAAGTAGCTGTGTGACGCACAATCACACATGTCAAACTTGGCGCGCAACCCTGCGCTAGGCGCAGGCTGGTGCGCTCGGCGTATATTAGTGCGCTAAGCGCACCGCCTTGCTTTTGACACGTTTTGACAACTTTTTTATAAAACGCATTTTACTGATTTTCTTTTATCTTAACTCCGGAAAACTGATTTTGCGGGATAAAATCCGATTTTAATTATAAAAAATATCTTTGAAAATATTTTTTTATTTAATGTAAAAAATTAATCATCCTGAATAATTAAATGGGCTTTTTCAAAGAGTTGGGCTCAAAATACGATTTTAGATCATTAAAATACACTTTAACACTTAAAATAGTTTTAGCTCTTCGGACTGCTCTGCCCTTGCGTCGGACCAATTAAGACCGCAGTATGTTTCATCATTGGGCCCTTAACTGGAGAGACATGATTATGTGTCTATAATGACATAGAAAGTGGGGCTAAGAATGAATTAACGAAGGGAAAGGGTGTTAAGGAAAAAAAAAAGGATTGTTTTTAGTTGAATTTAGTTCATTAATATTACTTTTGTTTGTAAAACAATAACAGAGTGTCACCTAAGAGAATTCGGATTTTTTTACACTGCGTAGAAAATTCAGAAACTGAAGGCCACCATGTACAATTTGCATAAAAAATCTTATTTCGAAACATATTTGAGGAATCTCCAGTGGTATAATAATAATAAAAATAATCTTTTAGATTATATGAAAAGTTATGATCAACTTGCCTAGTATAATATTCTAAGCTTGTTTATTTTAAATGAAACTCTAATTTTTCATCAACAAAAACTCTAATATATATGTACTTTATTGCTATAGAACTTTTTTTTTTTCAAACTATAGATTGTACTTCTATTTAATTAATATTGTATAGAGGAGTTCAAGAAATCGTGATTTTACTGTAGTAATTTAATAGTATTCTTAATTAATAATTATTATTTTAATGCAATTCTCAATCTCTATTCTATTACTATGAGTTTGTGTATTTTTTTAGTATGTAGACAAAGTTATAACACTTAATTTTATCATTGATTTTTCAGATAATTTACTGAAAACCAAACTCTATTTTCACTTAATAATTTGAAACTCATTTTGTACTTCTTATTATATTAAATTCATACTCATGTTATAACTTCTTTATTGTTATATAATTCAACGCACTTGCTAAAAATCAAATATTAGTCATATGCTATCATTCATCTTCAAATTTGTTATTTTTTGAGGTTATAGGGACTATCGAGTGCTTTAAAAAATTTATAATTGGAGCTATGCTCAAATACTATAATCACATATTTATTTTCATAAGTTATAAAATTAAATAGTAAATATATCTTATCTCGAAGAATATTTAGAGACCTTTATGATGGTGTAAAAATTATAGTATTTCGAATCATGTACTCCCTCCGTTCTTTATTGATGTTCATAGTTGGAATTTTGCACTATTTAGAATAACATAGAATCTCTGAAAATTTTCTCATTATATAAGAAAAAAACATAGTTATGTGGGATCCTGTTTGATTCGTCTCGATTAGTTGTATCATATAT
The DNA here is from genome assembly GCA_947646795.1 of Beta lomatogona. Taxonomy (NCBI): domain Eukaryota; kingdom Viridiplantae; phylum Streptophyta; class Magnoliopsida; order Caryophyllales; family Amaranthaceae; genus Beta; species Beta lomatogona. The sequence continues at coordinate 230,065 of CANSNZ010001498.1, forward strand.
ATCAAATTTTTATAATTTTTACAAATACATTATTATAGATATTTATAGTCAAAGATGTGCATTGGCAAATGTGCAAGTCGGAACATTAATAAGGAACAGAGGGACTAGCAAAAATTATATTCAATTTACATAATATAATAATTTAGTTTGTTTAGTCAAAATCAAATTCTAATTATTTCCCTTATGCAGAGCATCTGATATGTATTTATATCTCTCTAGCACTCCATTTTTTTAAAAATATAAAATATAAGCAATGACATGGCATGCTTAGGTGGCATTCTCATTCATCTAAATAAATATATATTTTCATACGTTGTAAAATTATATTAATTGTAAATGTATCTTATTTTGAAACATATTTCGAGCATTCTCCAACGCTATAAAAAGAATAATATTATGAAATTCTATAGCAAAAGCTACATTCAGTTTACATAGTATAATAATTTAGGTTGTTTATTGAAAATCAATTTCTAATTTTCCTTTATCCAGATCTCCTTATTATATATATGTTTAAAACTCTATTTTTTCAAGAAAATTAAACATTAAAAATAGTGATTCCCTATTTCCTAATTGGAGTTTGTTAACTTGTGCACCAAGGAGTCTTGGATATATATATATATATATATATATTCTACCATTATAAGGAATGGGGAACCAGCGATAATTCTTCTTCTCTCTATCTATAAATTTTTAGATGGTGACGAAACTCGTTTCTTCAATAATGAGATTAACGCATACTTCAAACACTCAAAGATGGGTACTGTTGCTATGGCTAGTGTTGGGAAGAATCTGAATGCACACTAGTCATATATAACTTTTACCATAGTGGTGTATCCTGAAAATTTAGCATGCGATTCAAGTATGAACCATAGAAAAAGTGTAAATTTTCTACCAATATTTTCTATAAAACTTATCAACTACCATTAATGTTACACTAAAGACTATAGAGATAGGAGAAAGATTAGTTACACAAAAATAAGTTGGAGAAAAATCATTCATCAATGTTGACGAAAGAATGGTATGAATACTCTCCCCGAGTCCCCGTAACTATTCACCTACATATATACATATATATGTATGTATATATATACATATATATGTATGTATATATATACATATATATATACATACATATATATATGATAATGCAAACGGAAAATTAAAAGAAATACTTTTATCATTAATGGAAGTATGGATACCAATTTCATTAACCGAAATTGGATAAATTTGAGTTAAAAATGGAGTGCCAAGGATAACATTATTACTAATATCCTTAACAACAGTAAATGGAGTTTTGAAACAGTAACCGTCATTGCAAATATATGCTTTGGAAAGTTTATATTTAATTCGGAGTCTTTGACCATTAGCACTGGATAAATGTTAAGTGGTATTTTCTTAGTATTTAGAAGGAATTAATCCTTCCTTAATGCAATTGAGATCAGCACCACTATCAAACAATGGAGTGCTATTAATTTGGAAATCATTATCTATAATCAAAGTAATTGGACAATACCATTTCTGGTAATTAATTTTTTGAATAATGTGAAGCAAATTCTCATTATTAATTGGATTTTCAGATTTCTGGATAGAATTTGTTTGAATAAGAGGTTCTGAAGGTTCTCCGATTTCAAAAATGGAATTTTGAAGAAGTGTAATTTTTAAATCAAGTTCCAAATATTTTATTTGAAGATCCAAAACATTTTTCTCAAGTTCTCGAATTTGGGATTTAATTTGATTAACCTCAGTTTGGAGATCTTGGGTGTTTATTGGAGTAATAAAAGTTTTGTTATATGGAGAATCATCAAGAATTTTTTGAAGACTAAAATAATTTTTCTTCAATTGGAGAAGATTTTAAAACAATTTATCTTAATCTTTCAAGATATTGCTTTCTCAGGGCACTATCTTGAATTTGATCAATAATTTCGAAAAGTAATTCTTTTTTTTTCTCTTTTCAAAATAACACAAAGTTCTTTTGAACACAATTGGAAAGAGTGATCCGAATTAAATTCATCATAATCCTGATCATAATCTAGTTGGTAAATAATATTGTCATAATCATAATGCTTAGATCCTTCTGGCTTACTCTGATTCAATTGGATAATACTTAAGAGTTTATCTCTTAAGTATGGATCATCTTGGAAAATCTCATTAATCTTATTTTTGAAACTACAATTATTTGCTTTGTGACCAGGCTTGCCACATTTATAACAAATAATCTTTTGGAAATCTTTTTTGGAAAATTCTTTTGGAAATGTCCTCTTCTTCTTTTAAAAAATTTTTTCAGAAGAAGGTAATTAATTTTGACGAAATTTTTTGAACTTATTTATACTTCTGTTTTCAAATAGTGGAAGGGGCTTGGATTTTGCTAAAGAATTCATAAAAAGATCCAAGTTCTCTTCTTTGCTGGGCTTTTTCATTTTCATACTTAGATTGGATCTTTAGCTCATTGCAAAGATATAATCCTTCCTTTTTTATAAAAGAAAACAATTGTCCATATGTCAATTGATAATACGAAATTGTCTCTTTGTTTGTAGCCTCTTTGAGTTTTTGGAAAATTCTTTGAGCAAATAAATTTGGAAGTCCAAAAATAAACTTTTCTTTCCAGAATGGTTGTTGGCTATCTAGTCTGGTAAGAAAATTGGATAAGAATGTATCCCTATACCAGCGATAGTCATTCAAAGTTGGACAATGAAGATTTGTTAAAATTAAAGATGAAGATTTTGAACATCTATTTGTTCCACCAATAAAATGGAGAAAAATAGTTTTGAGCAAATTCGTCTTTTGTTCCATCTGGTTTGGTGTGAGAACAAATGTGTGCTCTTTCTTCTGGAGTGAAAGTGTTATCCCGCCAACTTTTCAATTGGCCAGAAAAACTACTTACAATATTGTAAGCAATTTGATCATTTGAAAAATCATTGGAAGCATATGCACTAGCTGCAATACACATTTCTTGTATTAAAAATTCTGATCTACCATCTATATTCCAATCATATAGTTGGTCACCAGAATAAGCATTTTGAGGAAATTCTCTATTCGAATGAAATCGTATTAGAACTCTCCCATCTGGTTCTTCAATAATTTGTTCACACTAGGGGAGAAAAAAGGAAGGGATGCGCTGCAAGGGCTGCGTTTTCCGGAAAATGCAGCCCTTCGTGTATCAAGGGCTGCGGTTTTCAAGTAAAGCGCGACCCTTTTAGTGAAGCGCTGCGGTTAGCCAGAAACCGTAGCCCTTCGTACAGTATGAAGGGCTGCGGTTTTCAAGGAAATCACAACCCTTTTATTGAAGGGTTGCGCTTAGCCCAAAAACGCATTGGGCTAACCGCATCCCTTAATGGGTTGGGCTTTTAATTTAATGGTACGCGCACAAAGCTAAGAGGCCAGGGATTTAGGGTTCCCTTTCCTCTACTCTCTCACTCAACCCGTCTCTCTCTCTCAACGCCGTCCGAAATTTCCCTCTCTCTCCCGCTCATCCTGTCTCTCTCTCAACGCCGTCGCACAAAGAGGGGATCCACCAGCCCTCACGCTCTCGTCACGCACACCAACGTCGCCGGAATCTTCTTCGACATGCCTTCGTCGTCGCTGCCCATATCTCGTCGTTTCACTCTCGGCGCGCGCACCAACGTCGCCGGAATTTTTGGTTTTTTTATTTTATTTTATTTTGTGAGGTTTAATTTGTCATTGTTTTGGAATTTTAGGTTAACGTCGCCCAGATCTTCTTAGATTAATCTAGGGCTGTGTTTAGGTTAATTTTAGGTTATTCATTCGTTAGGGACCCTATTTTGATCGAATCTTACTCATTTACTTCTTCATTAGTATTTATGTAATCTCTTGTTGAATTCTGTAAATATAATACTATTTGTGATTGATTTGAATACGTTTGATGAATAAATTGTTTAGATATAGATGATGAGATAAGGTTTGAAGATTGGTAAATGAATGTTCTGTTCTGTTCTTAGGAGTTAGGTCGATTTGTCCGAATGAAGAACATTCAATATCTTCTTGATTTGTGTTTTTGTTTAAATATTTTGCCTAAATCCAGGTTCAGTTTTACTAGGAAAGTTTTCCAGAGATAGATGGATGTGGCTACAGGGGTTAGCGTATTGGATTATGTTGTTTTGTCTACAGAAGATTCATCAAAATATTTTTTTTTTTTGGGTCACAAGGGTTGCGGTTATGGTCAAAACAACAGCCCTTTGTACAAAGAAGGGCTGCGTTTTAGGCCCAAAACCGCAGCCCTTCCAATATGGAAGGGCTGCGTTTTTGGGCCTAAACCGCAGCCCTTCACTTTTGCTACGGAAAGGGCTGCTGGCCAAAAACGCAACCCTTAGGGTTGTTTTGACCGCAGCCCTTCCACCTTACCGGGAACATCAATACGGCTAACCAATCGGCTTTATAGGCTGACCAAACCCCAAATTTGCCAAACCCAGGTATAACCACTATTACAGCAGTTTAACAATATTGGATGCAGAATAGAAACTAAGAGCAGTTTACTTCAATGGCTCTAATACCAGGAAAGGAAACCAGGACAGGGGAAAGGCACAAATTACTTAAAGAAGATGATAAAATTTGAAAGGAAAAGCAAACTAATTAAAGTGCATGAATTTGAAATGGAAACTTACAGAAGTAACTGGAAATGATAATGATGCTTTGAAACTTTGAATATTATTGATGATGATGGAAAGTGAGAGTACAGGAGTGTGGAGATTACAAGAGTATGTTTTTCTCTCTTCCTAAATCTCTCTCTATTTTTGCTTTGTTTTTTAAACTCTGGGTACAAACGGATACATTGGAGTCTATTTATAGACTCAGGAAGGGGGTACAATTATTTCACTACAATTATTGGAGTAGACAAAATAATTACATCTTATAAATGTAGCTAATGTCATGATAAAAGGATTTTTTAACTAGAATAATACAAACTTTTGCCCGTTCTCTCGCAATAATACAAACTTTTGATTATTTTTAAATAATACAAACTTTTGCCCAAAATTCCTCCAGTAGGACAATACCGGTTATTAACTTGTTGTAGGAGGTAAATAAGCTGACGTGACACCCACTAGGACACGTGTCTTTATTTGATTGGCTGATTTGAAAGAACAAAATTGATTTTTTTTACCTGTTATTCAAGTTGCAAGTCATATTGCCCTATTCCAGGAATTTTGTTACAAAGTTTGTATTATTAAATAATAATCGAAAGTTTGTATTATTGTTGGAGAACCGGCCAAAGTTTGTATTATTGTAGTTAAAAAATCCATGATAAAATGCATGGGAAGTTTCTTGTTAATTGATTAAATAATATACTAAAAAATATTGATTGGCTATTTTATACAAATTCTTTAGTAACATAGATATACACTATATTTTTTTGAGGTGGGGGGGTAACTTTTTGCCTTACATAAATCAATTTTATTAATCTCAAAGTATTAAAAGTTACTCTTTGCTAAAAGTTACCTATTTTAACTTGTAAAATGATCCATTTTGACTTAAAAGCGGTCCATTTTTTGGTAAAATTAAGTGAATTGATTTGGCAATAAATAATTTATTATTCATTATCATAAAATGTGAGTTTTAGGTGTATGAGTTATGAAAAGCTTATTTGTTTGTATGAAAAAAATGAAAAAAGCTTACTTGTATTACATTAAGCCAGTACAATATATATATGCAGCATAACCATCACCTACAACCTATAGCTACGTATATGAGATAACCTAAGAGATTTAGTGTGACTTGATGATAATAACTTATGTGAAGATAAGGTTAGCTAAGATACAGTTACAATAATCTTAAGATTTGTTACAATAACTTGATAATAATTAAATAAGGAAATCATTATCCTTTACTTCAGGAACTCCGAAACCAATTCTCCTCATTTGCCTATAAAATTGTATCAGTTTCAACTTCGCTATCTGATCTTGATAGAGAATAATTTCATTCAGCATACCAATATTTATGCAGTTCTCATCATTCATATTCCATACAACTAAAAGTTCGAGTCCATATTTAGTAGAGCTAAAAGATTTCATCTGTAATAAGATGTTGAACTCGCACTTTTCTTGCCTGATAGATCTAAATAGTGACTAATAGGTATTAGAAATTAACACGTGTAGTGATAAATGTATCAAATATCGATATACACAACAAACTTCTGTAAATTTTTAAAATTTAGTATAGTTTTGATTTTTTTATTATAGTTAGTAAAATATAAATAATTTTTTCTAAAGTGGATATCAAATTGAATTTTTTTTTCTACTGACTTGATTTGTTTTTATTAAAGTTAGTGAAAAACCATGATTCAAGTCCACCAACTAACATACTCTTCATTTAATCCTCCAATCTCTCTCTTATTACATTTACTTCACCGCCTCCGAACTTCCATCCCACTCTCCTAAAAAATAACATCCCACCTTCCTAGTTTTTGAACCGAAATCCCAACTTCCTTTTAATCCATCAACAAGATTCACAACTTCAATTAGAAAAATAAAGATTAGTAAATATCCTAGTCCATCATACAATAATTTGGTACATTTTCTCTCAAAATTTACTTCATGTTTGTTATTGTTGAACAATGAAGATGAAGCTTTTAAAGTTTCTTTTGCTCAACAATGAAGATGAAGAACATGCATGAAGTTTATATGAAGCAAAATTGGTTTGGGTATAAGTTCAACAAATATTTTAAGACTTAATGGGGGAAAAAATAGTTTCATAAAGGAGATATGTTCAATTCAAGTACATAAAAGAAATTGAATTACGTGGAGTCTTGAATTTATAAAGTGGTAAGTTTTTAATTTTCTACAAAAGTGGAAATGCAATCCGATTACGTAGTCAAGTTTATAATCACAAAACTACATGTTTGCATATCAAGAAAATACCTTTTTTTAATAAATTCTATGATCACATAATAAATATGTTTTTTCACAAAACAACATGTATATATAGATGAATAATGGAACACTTTAGTTGGCGATTTTATTAAAGAATTTTATTTAAACAATTAAAATTATTTGAACATATAATAAAGCACAAATTTACATAATGTTTACCCAAATTAGTAGTAGAGAATATATCATACAAAAGTCATAGTAGTTTTTGTATTAGAAAGCAATTGAACAAATCAAAAGTTCTTATATGAAATGAGGTGCTTGGAAAAAACATACTTCGTCAAGCAGTTCGATTGCCTTCATTGGCACCATAGGGATAGTTAGAATTATGTGTCCACGTAATCACTGTTTATAGCCTAATAGTTGACCAATATGATAGGGATTGTGGAGGCAAACATCATATTAGTAAATGATTTAAGAGAATTAACCGTAAGTTTAGTATTTTAATTGCTAATATTTCATTTTACTAAACATACCGGATTATTAATATTAGCAATGAATATAAAAAAAATATATTTAACAATAAGATCAATACATTTCCTTGCACAATATGGCGTAAATTATGGGATATTATATGAAATCCAAAGATATTATTTCTATTTTTGCGTTATATTATTATTCCTTTTCTAGCAGTTTTGTAGGAAATCATAAATGAGGAAATCAGTTATTGCTGCTGCTTGGTGTGCTTTAGCCTATTCAATGTGGTGGGCAAGAAATGAGGTCATTTGGAACGTGAAAGTGTGGAGGCCAGAGGCTGTGGTGCACAGACTGAGGAGTATGCTGTTGCTTAGAATTAGTATGATTTTGCCCAAAAAGATTTCTAGTAGTGATAAAGGTTGGTTTGAGAAGATTCAGGGAGTTATTGTATAGTGTGTTTTGTTTTGCTGGCCTTGGTGTTGAGGTGCTCTCTTCCCTTGGTTGAGCTTTGGTTGTAAATGTTTTTTTTTTGGTGTTTATATTATACTTCACTTAATTAGCAAAAAAAAAAAATGAGGAAATCGTAATTACCACGTGTAACTTAGCTTAATATATATATATATATATTCCCGTTCTTTTCGTGGAGATGATGTAGACTTTTAAAATTGTGTAATAACTTTGAATATTCTAATTGTAATCACAGTTTGTAACTTTAATATTCTAATATAGTCAATATTTCTTTTTATATGCTACTTTAATACAAAACTTTAAATATAGTATAAATGAATTTTTAAACACTTTTTCAATGGTACAAAAATTATAATTTTTCGAACTATATACTTAAGTTTTTTACTGTGAGCCAAACTCTTTTTCTTCTTATCTTAAACTCTATACATGTATTTCTATTACTTTATAACTCTATTTATTTTTCAAAAAAATTGACATGGCAGTTATAAGCGCGACAAATGGCACCCATTGAGGCCCAAATGTCACAACCTAGTGAGCTGACTTTTGGACTCAGCTTTACATATTCGGTATTGTTTTTTGGAGTTACTTCACCTTTTCATTAGAGTTACATCACTTGTTCATTAGAGTTATAACGCGTAAAATTCATTCTCATTTCTCATGTAAGTATGTAGCCAAGGGGGAGCTATGATAACTCCTATAAATTTACTTTTCCGCCCTTTGCTTATCAAAAAATGCTTATTTTAAAATATTCAATTATTTCCTGATCTATAATTATGTGTAATAAGGAAAGTTAAGATTGCCTAACTTATTGTAAGATCTAACTTATGCATAAAACCTTTCCCAAAAAAATATGCTTAAAAAGAGAAATTACAATTACAAAGTAATAACTAACAAAGTTTTTTTCCTGCCTAACGTCCAATTGTAATTACAATTTCAAAGAACATACATTAACAACCCATACACATACCAAGAAAAATAAGATAGTCTCAACTTTTCATTTTTTGGCTTTTATAATTTTCGTATATGTCGATTAGGATAATTCATCATTTTATTTATTTAAATGTTCGTAGTAGTCGTTTGTGTTAGTTTTTTTTTTTTTTTTTTTTTTGAAAGGTAAGAAAAGAACATTAGGCTACCCTCCTCGCGAGGGGAATACCTAATGTGTCGGATACAAGAATGGAAGTAAGAGAAGAGTTATTACAAGGAGAAATATCGAAACTAGACATTACTAAATGCCCTACATTGGCTGTCCAATCAGCAGCACGATTTGCTTCCCTGAACACAGTCTGACTTGGCACAAGGCAAATTGAGTGAGCATCAGCTTACAATCAGCAATAATATTAGCAATCTTCCATGGAGTTGAACAAATATTATTAATGGCGTTGATGACCAAGAGGTTATCCCCTTCAATGATTATGTTGTGAATACCCGAATGCAAAGCGATCTTGATACCTTGATGTAGTGAGGTGGCTTCGGCAATGAGAACAGAAGAGTGGCCAAGATTGAAGGCTTTGGCGTGAAGAAGCTGGCCTTCATGATTACGGATGATGACACCAGCAGCTGCCTCCAAACCACGAACCGAACCATACTACAAAATAGGGCTATAGCAACGCCCTTTTATGCAACAGTTTTACTAGTGTTGCTATATCATAGCTATTGCAACATTTAAATAATTATTAATTTGAGTAGACTTTGACTTTAAAAAAACGTTGCTATAGAAAAACTATTGCAACAATTATACAGTATGACTATTTTATTGCAACAGTTTGTAATTTTTTAATATTTTGATGAGATATTGCAACTGTTTTTTTTTTGTCATGCATCTAAAACATGGTTAAAAAAAAATAGGTTTATTGAAAAATTTTCAATAGAGCGATTTTTTGGGTTTTCCCTCCCCACTTTTTTTTCACGACTTAGCTCACCCAAAAAGGCTAAAACCCTTTGAGAGACTCTGTTCGACCCTCCCTCTGCGTTTACTTCTCTTCCTGCCGCTTCGACCCTCTCTCTGCGTTTGCTTCTCTTCTCTTCGACTCTTAGACTCTTTCATCATCGTTTCTTGAAGAAGGAGACGATTATGGATTGCATTTCTGACTTGGGTATTGGGGCGAAATTGGCGAAATTCAGTTCTGAATTGGCGAGAACAACAACTTGAGTTGGTATGTATCTCTTCGAATTTGGTCTTAAATTTCACAATTTTGCTGTTTAAGTTATTAACCGATTATAATTTAATATTTTTGTGAGGGCTAAATTAGGGTTCTTAATGAGGGTATTCGGTCAATTAGGGAATTTGGTTGATTGGGGAATTTGGGTTTTTTTTTATTTCATCTGTTAATTCCAATACTCAACTGTACGTCCTGTTTTGTGCATTTTTTTCATGCGTGTATTTGTGAGTTGGTATATAAGTCCATGATTGTTAATTTTTTCATCTGTTGTGGAGATTGATCTTTCTTACATGTGGAATCTAAATCAATTTTTTTAATTACAATAGAAACTTTACTTTGTTTGTCAATTAGATTGCAAACTTGGATTATAGATTAAAATGCACTATATACATTGTAAAACTTTGTTTTTTTAATATAAATATTTAGATTTGCAGTGCCTATTTATAATACAGTTGTGTTATAAATTGTTCTTGATCTAAATGCTTGTAAGCACTGATTATTGGTTTTACTCAAGAATTTGGGAAGTTTTTTTAATCCAATGGCTATAACACTCTTACTTGAGATTGAGTGTGCAATACACAACCCTTGAATAGATGCCCACTAGGATTCTTTGAATCCCAGCATCATGCCGGAACGATTGAAACTGCTCGAGGCTACTGTTATTTTGATTGCTCATAGCAAGTGTTTTTGCTTGAAGCTTCGAATATGGTTGTGATTTCTATTGATGCTGGGGTTTTAAGATTAGTAGATGATGCCATGAGCTTGTAGTGGTGTAAATGTTTAACAAGTGCATCTGCCAATAATCTATTAGTTGGCCTACGTTATAGTGGTAGGCATATATTCATTTAACAATTCATAAACGCAAAAAAAAATCTCTAATTCCACAATATATGCCCTCTAAAGTTCTTTAAAAAGCCACACATTAGTAGCATCTCAGCACCAGCAATGAAATGTCTGCATCAGACCAGGAGTTGCAATAGGTATGTTTCCAATTTTGTGATACATATTCTCTCCATCTCTGTTGAGTGTAATTTGTTTGAACAACTCAAAAATTCATCCCCATATCATCATTAATAGCCTGTCAACCTATTACTAGCTAGGACATTCAAAGTGCTTGTTTTGTTCATATGAGATCCCAATAGGGAAAAAAGACGCTGTTTTTTAAATATTTGTGGGTACTGGCAGTAGGACTGAGGAGTCTTTCTATTTTCTCTCTCCTGAATGCTTCTCTTTATGAGAGAGAAAAAGAGTGTCTTGAGGTGCTTTGCTGTTTTTTTATATTCACAAGTCGTACTAATTGAAGTGTTTTTCTTTTGTTCTGCTCATTGAAAGTTATCTGTTTTCTAATTTGTGTTATTTTCTACAGAGTAGACTAGATTTTGATTTTTGAGGGTGAAGATGATGATGTCATAAGGAAAAGAGATATGGATATGATCTAAGTATTAATATATAAGGTATAGATCTTAGTATTCCAACATTAACTCCAAATTCCAACATTAACTACCACAAAAACTGTACCACCAGTCCGCCACTAGAAAGCAATATTACCATAGGTATTAATATACTACCAAAAAATATAACATTGAAGAGTTCGTCTTATATACGAGCGTAATATTACATCCTCTCACATTTCCATGATCACAAAGCTCTTTGCTTAACTGTTTGGTTGTGTGCTTGCTATTGTTGAGAGGGATAAGATTACTCCCAATATCAACATGGGAGTTGTCACTTGTGGATTTGAATATCAAGAATATATATATACATGTTCATCTTCTAATCTAATGTCTTTTTGTCTATTTATTTTGTTGTTTATGTACTTTTTATTTACTGATTGTTAACTATCTTTGCTTTTTGAGTAATTCGAGAAATTCTGGAATATGATATCTATTAGTCTGCTTTATAATGGTGTTTATTTTTGCATGGTTGGTGGCTTGGTGCACCAGGTTCTTCAACGATTTTCTCTATTTTTTCCATGACTTTTCTTAATCTGCTACCCTTTTAACTCTTTGGGATAATTTTTTCTCTCTCATTAAAGGTATTTTTTTCTTCTGGGTTTTATAACGGTACATTTGGATTGTAGGACATTACTGTTCTAAGAAATCAATATGGAAAACATTTGGATTATAGGACATTATTATTCTAGAGAGTAGTTCGAGAGTGGCTGAAGGAGATTGGGTGAAATCAGTAATGCAAGGGAGAGTGAAAGGGCAGGGGAGGTGAGCTTGGGGGTAGTTGGCAAGTCGGTTGTACCCCATAATACATGGTTTTAGGTTGGGGTTTTATTCTAAGGTGAGAAATTATTTGTGGACTGCCTATAGAGCATTGCGATGAGGACAGAACATTTTTCTTCTCCCCAAGGCAGCAATGGCAGGCCCTTTCTTTGTCTATAAAGCTTTCATGCAGCTTGTCCTTCACAAATAAGCACCCTAGTACAATTCAGAGCCAAGTCAGTGGGGCAGATCTCACTAAAAGATGGGAAGGGTGCCGAAATCCTCGGCGGAGAGTGGAATTGTCAAGTTAGATTTATGGAAGGATCTTCTTGGTAAAATGTTCTTCAAAAATAAAATAAAATGGAAGTTTATGGTAATATGTTAATATTATATTTTAAAGTTATAGAGCAATCTATTAGATAGGTAATATTCTACATTGCGTTTATTGATGTATGGTGGTCTTCTTACACTTAATATAATGGAGCCAAGGGGATGTTCAAATATCTAGTTGAACTTGCATATTTAATGATTGCATGATTCTTTCATGGATTGCCTAAATGACTAAATTTTCTTTAGCACACTAAGGTATATCTGGGTTAGCATACGGTTTTGATGATTGTGAGCTTTTGGTGTTTGATTACATGCATTAATTTTTCTATTATATTGATTATTATTTTTATGTTTACAGGATGGTAGATAGAAAGAGAAAGGTAGATACAAGGTTGGCAAGAAGGCATAGAGATTGAAGCTCTTTTGGACAAATATAAATTAAATGCTATATAGGTTCTAGATTGCTTGAACTATTAGTTCTTTTTGGAGATTAATTAGTTTTCTTAATTGATGTATTTATATTATAACAATGGTTTTTGTTATTAGAATGATTGTTATGAATATTTTATTTTCATAATAAGTAAAACTTAATTTGAACTAAATGTTTTCTTTTTGTAGTAGTTGGATATTTTGGTATAATATTTTCATTTTAATGAGGTACTAAATAAACGCGTATGAAATGGTTGCTATAAGCTCACATTAAAGTGTTGTGATGGTTATATCAAGAAATGTTGTTATAGACTCACATAAAAATGTCGCAATAGTGTAGCCAGAAATGTTGTTATCGACTCATGTAAAAGTATCTGTTGCCTAAAAAACGTGTTGCTAATGATAACTATAGCAACAGTTTTATAAAGTTGTTGCCTAAGGCATCATAACTGTTGCCATAAAGTTATAGCAGCGCCACCTATTGGCAACGCCATATAAACTGCTGCTATAGGTCTATGGCAACATTAACTGGATCTTTGCCAACACATTTAGGCCGTTGCTATAGCCCTATTTTGTAGTAAGTTTAACTTGAAGAATGAGTGAGGTGGAGGATCCCAGGCTACAAGAGTAGCCGAGGGAAGGGGGTTAGGGGAAGGGGGTGGTGCTCCTCTAAGAGGAGAGCCAATAGCCTGACAAGTATCAACTTGTAAGCGGCACTGCCATTCCTCATGAGCAAATTTAGCTCGGTGAATGACATGTTGGGGGCACCACTTTTCATTGTTGAAAATAATAGAATTTCTCTCTTTCCAAATGCTCTAGAAAAGAAAGATGCATTTCGGCAAGGAATGCTTACCTTGAAATCCTGTAAGAAGTCTAAAGTAGAATGGAAGGACATTGGCGGGGAACACCAAGAAGTAATCTCCGCAAGTTGCCAAATACTTTGGAAATTTGGGCAATGGAAAAGCAGATGGACAATACTTTCAGGTTGTGAATTACATCGAGGACAAAGATTCGTTGGCAAAATTTTTCTACTAAACATAGTAGCTCTCACAGCAAGGCTATCGTGGCAAATTTGCCAAATAAAAATTTGTAATTTGGGAGGAATATCCAGGTTTTAAATCCATTTAAAAGGCCACGGAGGTCTTTTAGGCAAATAATGAGCTAACCAAGTAGCAGATTTTACTGAAAATTCACCATTTGAAGTAGGTCCCCAGATTGGTACATCAGGGATGTCATTGATTGGAAGGGGAATGCCTTTGATTTTGACAAGGAGGTGATGAGGCAAAATGGGAGCTAATTTGTTAATATCCCAAGTATGGTTTGTTGTGATGAAATGGGCTACTTTCAGCTCTAGATCGATATTACTCCGATCTATTTTGAGTAGATCACATAAATTATCCTGGCATAACCAGTTGTCAAGCCAAAAGAGAATTGAATGACCATTTCCGACTTTCCATCTAATGCCTTTCCTAAGAAGGTCACGTTGTGCTAGGATCTTTTTCCAGATATGAGAATCATTGGCTTTAGGAGAATACTCAAAGAAGGACTTATTTGATAGATATTTTTCTTTGATAAGGGTTGCCCAAAAGGTTTGTTTTTGAGATAGCAAATTCCAACCAAGCTTAGCTAAGAAAGCTTTATTGAGCGGCAAAGTTCGTCTTAGTCCTAGTCCACCTTGAGACTTAGGAGAGCAAATGGTAGTCCATGCTATAAGCGGGGTGCTATTTTTATCTTTGTTTTGACGCCAGAAAAACTGAAGATGCATTGAGTCGATAGTTTTGCAGATATCAGAGGGGATGAGAGATGAGGAGCAAGTATAAGCTGGAAGAGCTTCCAGATTAGAATGAATCAGCGTATGACGACCAGCTTTTGAGAGAAAGCCAGATTCCCAATGTTGAATCCTCTTGAGAGAATTAGCCAGGATATGACTGTAATCACTTTTTGTGGGATAATAGGAGCTAAAAAAGACTCCTAAATACCTACCAAGGCAAGACTTGGGGGTCATATTGAAGTAGCCAGCAAGAGACGTTTTTCTAGCATTTGGTATGTTCTTTGACAGGACCAAAGCTGATTTGTGAAAGTTCACCAGTTGACCAGACATGAGGCAAAAATCATCAAGGATACTTTTGAGCTTGTTGCAAGCTGTAGATGTAGCTTTGCAGAACACCAGACTATCATCGGCAAACATTAAACAAGGGATTTGGGAACCCCTCGGACAAATCTTGAAGCCCAATCCTGATTTAGGTTTGGCACTCTCACTAACTAACTTTTGTATGAGAACATCCATACAAATAATAAACAGATACGGAGAAAGAGGATCTCCTTGACGGAGACCTCTTGAAGGCTTGAACCAGTCTGTGGTGCTACCATTAACTTTAAGGGAGTAAGAGACTGTAGTAACACATTGTTTTACCCATTGAATCCATTTGGATGGAAAGCCCAATTTGATTAACGTTTGCCATAAAAAATCCCATTCAATGCGATCATAAGCTTTTTCCATATCGAGTTTAAGTGCACACCATCCTATTTTACTAGTGGACTTTTGGAAGGAGTTCAGAATCTCCTGAACAATAAGGATATTATCATGAATTGATCTATCAGGTGTGAAAGCGTTTTGTAGCGGGCTAATATTTGTTTTGAGAATAGGACATAATCGTTGAACAAGTAGTTTAGAAATGGCTTTATAAATTGTATTAATTAAGCTTATTGGCCGAAAATGGTTAGGCGTTTCCGGAGTGCTTATTTTTGGGATAAGTGTAATGATCGTATGATTTAAAGACGGAGGTAAACAACCATGGTAAAAGAAACCATGAATAGCAAGACAGATTTGAGGGCCCACAATTGGCCAATAAGCTTGAAAATTTTTTGCTCCAAATCCATCAGATCTTGGTGCTTTATGAGGATTCATCTCAAAAAAGACTGATTTAATGTCGTCATCCGAAAAAGGAGCTATGAGGTTAGCTGCATCTTCATCGGTGACAAAAGGATTGATAAAGGAGAGATCAAACTCCCGGCTTGAGATGGAAGAAGAAGTAAATCGTTCTTTAAAAGAATCAGTGAGAAGAGAATTAATGCCAGATGGCGAATCAACCCATTGATTAAGATCATTCTTTAGACGAAAGATGGTAGTGTTGACAGTTCTTTTTCGCATTTTGTTGTGGAAAAATCGTGAATTACGATCTCCTTGAGTAAGCCACTGTATGCGACTAAACTTGCCCCAATTAGACTGGCCAAACAGAAGCAATTGTTCTCTTTGCCTAATGAGACGATTAATTCGTTGAACTAGGAAAGGGTTAAAAGGTTGAACCCATAATCTCTGTTCTAACGCAACAATTTTCTCACTATTTTCAGTTAATTTATTATTCGTGTGACAATATCGATGCTTTGCCCAATTCTTAAGATGGATCTTAATTTGCGAAAGTTTGTGCTATATTCTAAAAAATCGCGAGCCCCGGATGGAGTGAGCCCACACTTTTTTGACAATTTGATGCGATTGATGATCAATTGTCCAAGCATTTTGAAACCGGAAACTGGGGGCTTTGGACACGGCATTAAATTTGGAATCAAAGATAAGAGGAGCATGGTCTGAAATAGTGAAGGCACCATAAGATGCTTGACAGTGCGGGAAGGCATCTAAAAAAGATAGACTGGCTATTGCACGGTCCAACCGTTCAAAAATGCACTGATTGTAAAGCACTTTTTTCCAAGAAAACGAATTTTGCAGCGAGGGGATATCTTGAGCATTAGCGTTAGAGAGTAGATTTGGTAGTCTTATTAATTGGTTGGGGGATAGCGGACGACCACCCGCATGTCATCAAAAGATAGCATTTCATTAAAATCGCCAAGAGCAAGACAAGGCAAAGTACAAGATTGAATAAAAGTTGTTAAATATTGCCAAAACTCAGGTTTATCTTGTTCTTGAGCTGGTCCATAAAGACCAGTAATTACAAATGCTTGATTCAATGGCTTGAAAGTAACATTCAAATGCGCACACCTATTCGTGGTGGAATGGCTAGTAACATCAATATTATTATTATTTCAAATGATCCAAAGACCACCACAATGATTAATGGGGTCAATAATTAATTTATTATCAAAATGTAAAGCTTTTAGAATTTTTTGACTATTTTGGCGCAATGTCATAGTTTCAATAATGAACATGATGTCCGGTTTAAATTTGTTTCTTAGAAACACAAGCTCGGCAAGGGCTTCGGGTTTCTTGCCGCCTTGAATATTCCAACTAATGATCTTCATAAGATAACTATTGTCACAAGATGGGTGCAAAGAGCACCAAAGGGCCATAGCGGATGATTAACATCCGGTTCATAAGGGATTGAAACAATCCAAGCAGGATATACAAGGAGAAGACAAAATAAGCAAGAAAGATGGTGCAATGCGAATAGCAAAACGAAATACATAAGTGAAAAACAAGAGCCGATCTAGCAAAAACAGTCGTCTCACAAAGGAAAACCTGGGCCAGCAGTAAAAGCCTGCAAATTAGAGTTTTTAATAAGTACCTGCAGCAAGAGCAAGAGTCATTAACGGGTGTGAAAACACCCCAATTCATTTGCGAGTGATGGAGCACTCGAGTCCATAGGGTTTTGGAAACCCAATCCATATAAGAATCCGAAAATGAGAGAAGATAGATTTCCAATAAATAAAGAACCATAATGCAGAAATAGAAATTTTTTCCTCGAATCTGTAATCTATGGGGTAAATTGCTTGCTTAACAATCCTGCACCCAAGTAACACACGATTAGAGGGTGTGAAAACAACCCTGTTCTTTAGCGAGTGTCGAAGTACTCGATTCCATATGGGACTGCAATCCCGTTCCATAATAATAGTAAAAATACATTGTTGTAGTAAATGAATCAGAACAATATATAACATGTTATGATTGCAATGAAGGATATTAAAATGGTCTTGATCTGGAGTAGGCCCGGTATCAGAGAGACAGAAAGTTGTGCCCACTTTGATTGGATGAAGTCCAAAGACGATCATTGACCTGTAAAACTTGAACAAGTTTTGAGGGGGTGAAAATTCAACCCTGTTCCATAGCGAGTAACAAAGCACTCGGTTCCATTGGGTTATGAAAACCCGTTTCCTCTTCAATTTGGTACTAGGCTTTTTAACAATCGCAAAAGGAGTGAACTCCAAGTAAGTGCAAATCATCCTAGTAATAAGAGGTGTTCTAGCTACCGAAACAAACTGTAATGGGATGAAGAAAACATCAAGGTGTTTCCAGACCACATGGCTATTTACCCGGTTCATTACAGGTTTTAACATCCATTCCATAACTAAAATATTATAGTTTTCAATAACAATATCAAGAGTAATAGAAAATTGAAAAGCATGGAAGGTACTGAATACTGGTTTGAAGCGGTGAAAACAAGTAAAAATAAACATTCTGAATGAAGAAATATGGCCGCGAATTGAGCTAAAGAATGTGATTTTAAGTAAGCAGAAGTTCAGAATATATTTCATAATAGGCACAGTAATAAAAAAAGCTACCATCGTAATAAGAATAAATGCATCTAGTTTGAGGGAAAATCATGGTGCACAAATAACTTGTAGCATAATTTATATCATGAAAAAGTCTTTTTTTAGAAGTGAGAAACATCACAGACCCAACCATTAGTCTCATACAAAAAAACGAAATCTGAAAATATAAGAAAACTTCATTCCAACTCAGCAATGGATCTATAGCAAAGTGAAACAAGTTAATTGATAAAGGTTTAGAACCATCAATTGAAAAGGTAATCAACTCATACCAAAACCAAATAATTGCAAGAGAAGTGAGAACATGAGCATAATAGTTGGACCAGAACCATAGGAGAAGGCGTAGGAAAAGGCACTTGGTAATACTTAATAGAGCATGATAAGGTATTGAAATCCATCCATGTATATTCAGATTACAATAACTCAAACAAGCCACAAGGAAAACAACCAAATCCATAGCAAGAAGATAGCAAATAATCTATAACATCTTGGATCTAATGATTAAGCAGAAAATTAGTAGAAAGCATAAGCAAATACACTCAAAACCAGAGTGGAGAAAACTTACCTGGGCGAGTCGGTTGGAGGAGCACACACAACAGCTCGCGAGCTGACGGTAAGGGCAGGCCACATCGCCATTAGAACTGAAGATGGTGGGCGCGGTGGTGGTGTGCGGGATACCCCCACGAATTTTCAGGCGAGGCTGCCGACGGTGGAGGATGAAGTCACTGGGTTCGGTGGTTGGCACTGTTTTCGAAGGCAATTCAGAGGAGCGATGGTGAAGGTTGGCCAAATTGATGTGGTATTTCTAATGGAAGAGATAAGCTTGCAAGGAAGGGATTCATGGTGAGGCAGGCAAGTATTGGAGGAGCTGGGTTTTGCTCGAACTGGGGGTTTCTTTCTTTTTTTCTCTCTCTCTCTCTAGGAGTTCTCTTTCTATCTCTAAAGTTTCCCTTGCATCTCATGGTTCTAGGATAGTCCATCTCCTCATTTTATTTTTATGTAGAAATATGTCGTGATTATTAGATATATTATTTAAAAATATGTTCGAAGCTCAAATATACTAAAGAAATAGGCTTATACCAACCAATTTCTCAACATGATAAAGTACACATATATTAAAAAAATTAGCATACGTCATCCAATAATATTAACCTATAATACATTCTAATACATGTTCGCTTACCATATTGAAAAAAAAAGTTGCGAATGATCAATTTAAACTACAATAAAATAATATAAGCGCCTCTAGCGCTTTTTAATGTGAATATTAATGTTAATATGTCGTTGCATTTCATGCATATGAGGCTAGTGTATATATAGGGGAGGACTCTTGTGACAACACCTCCTTTTTTATGCTACTAGCTTTTTCCTCTATCTAAACTTTTACGCAGAACCCCTCTCTCTCGTCTCTGTATTGTTGTCGTTCTTCATCAACTTTGTTCGAACTTTTAATCTTGTTTTTTTTCCAGATTCTTCATCAATTTGTTCAGACTTTTAGTTTTTTTTTTTTCAGATTCTGTATTATTTTCTCTAGATTAACAAACATGTATTTTTCATATTTTGAGTTTTTAGTTTGATTTTGTTTGTTAATCTTTTATCAACTTATTATTATTTTTAATTTCATTTTGCTATTCATTGAAACTGTAATTGGATTGGCTTTTTCGTTGGTTTTCTGATTTTCTAGCTTTGGTTTTCGTTTCTATTTCGTTATTTTAGTTTTTTTTTCCACAGTTGTGATATCATATTTTGATTTTTTTTTGTTTGTTTTTCGTTTGATCTTCTAGCTTACAGTTTATTAATTATCGATTTTCATTTGATGTTGATTGTGCTTTTTTCATTTTGATGTTCGTTTCTATTTTAATTCTTTTATTAGTGCTTCCTTCGATTTTAATTGTTTTAATCTTAGTTTTAGTTTCAGATTGATTAGTGCTCTTATTTTCTTTCAAATATGAAAGTTCAAGTTGATGTTGTGCAAAAACATTCATCATCAATTATTGAATCAGGTACCAGTTCAATATCTGGAACTTAAAGTCAATAATATATAGTTAAGAAATTTGCGTGTCTTAGCACGTTTGATTAGTATATATTATCAGTATGCCACCTATACTAGGTAATTACGTTGATATTATATCATATATGTGTATATGTAATGTGTATACTGTATACATATGTATATAAGGAAAAATGTGCAATATAATAAATATTTTAGAAATATAAATATAATTATTTTGGCTAGTAAAGTGACAAGGATTAGTCATTATCATTTCTCTAATGAATTAGTATGACCTTAGTATGAAGTGTCGAGCTTAACACTACAAGAAAATTCGCCTATAGAGGAAACACCTTGAGGCAAACAATTTGTTGTAGCCTCTAAAAGTGCTTTTTAGCATTAGTTAATTTAGGTTGCCTCTAAAAGTTATTTTCAGCATTAGTGAAATTTAGGTTGCCCCTAAAAGTACTTTTTAGCATCAATGAAATAGTTGTTGCCTTCTAAAACTTTTTTTTAGCATCAGGCCTACTCATTTTTATGGTTTTCCCCTGAGGAGCAAGACATATGAAGGCATAAGATAAAATAAGACAATTATAAAAAACTATACAGATTAATTCAGCAACAACGAGAAACTGAGCTCAAATGACGGTAAATGCCGACACTCTTCAAGCCACACTTAATATAGATACTCTCGAAGTTATATTTGGCATTCACATGGCTTTAAAAGGCTTCAAAGAAAAAATTACCAAGTTAAACACAAAAAGAATATCCTAAAGCCAGTTTCTTTTCCTCAAAAGTAAGACTTTCAAACTCTAAAAAGGAAGGCTAAAGAGTCAAACTGACTAGGGTTGCTTTGACTTGGGTAGTAACATAACCCTTTTGATCAGTTTCACCAAACAGCTTGGAGAGGCCAAAGTCAGTAACTTTTGCAATTAGACGTTCATCAAGTAGGATGTTAGTTGACTTGATATCCCTGTGTATGACTGGTGGACAGGGGCGGATCTAGCGTGGGTTCAACTGAATCCACGAAAATCCGTGAAAAAAATTGGAAAAAATAGGCTAAAAATTCAAAAAGTTATAAACAGATATATTTATATCACGTCACTTTAGTTTTGATAGGCAACTTGTGGCTCAGTGGTTGAGAACTCCCGTGTTAGTTCCTTTAGTTTGCCGTGTGACGCAGGTTCAAGCCCCCAAGACAACCTTTCTTTCCATTTTCTTTTTCGGCAGCTCCTCTGTAATTCTTCATAAGCCTTTTTTTTCTTTTTCCTTTTTTCCCCTTTTTTCTTTTGTTTTCTTTCTCTAAGGCTTTTCTTGGGTTCTTTTGTTTTCTTTCCATTTTAAGTTTTTAAATCTCATTTTTCGTTTGTTTCTTTTTTTATGAAAAACCCAATTTATTGTATGTCTATCACTCCTCTACTGATTTATTTTTAGATTATTTTCTTCTATTTTTTTTTTATTCCAAATAGTTGATAATATCTTTCAAATGTTCAATATTCTTTCTGTAGTCTTTTTATACATGTATTTAGTGCTAATCAAGCTAATTATATTGAAGATCATTTCGACCGTTCTAGAATTGTCTGAACTCTTCCCTTGTTTTTTTTTGTCATAAACTGGTTTGAACACTTTAGTTTTAGAATTATTCATCTATCATGATATTGGTTTTCAAACACCCCTTTGGTCCACATAATTGATAAATGTAACCCAACAGGTTAGCTTCTAGTCATCGATAGTAATTTAGAATTAAAATAAATACATTGGCATATTTAATTAATTTATTTTGATTTTTTTTAACGACTTCGAACCCAAGCAGTTCAATTCCTGGATCCGCCACTGCTGGTGGATCAGCAAGCTCGTGCAAATATTGCAAACCCCAAGCTGAGCCAAGGGTTATCATCAGTCTTCTTACCCAGTCTAATTGAATCCCAGACATTCCTGCAAATATCACTTAGAAAACATGAGAGACCACATAGAACGTAGTGGGCACCAAATGATGAACTCCGATCAAATTGAGGTAAATTCTACCTCATTTTTGAACTCTCGACTACCCCGCATAGATCCTAACTAGGATATTTTAATAGCAACAATCGGCCATCGTAAAGAATTCCTTTATAAACCCGCAAAAAAGAAATAGTATGAAATATTAATTAACCACAAGATGTCATTATTTGTATATAGAGACAAAGACAAAATTTTCCGTAGAAGTCCAGTGTGAAGATTCTAAGTGTACTCTGTCATTATTTGTATATCTCAAAACACAATCTATCCACCCTCTAAAAGCAACAGTAGTATTTGCCAACTTCTCTAAACCAACTAGCATAGTTGTGTAAACCTCTCAAAACAAGTCAGTCTCCGTCCAACATTCCAAATTTCCAACTCTCACTAAAGATATCATACACAGTGGTGCAGCAGCAGAACATCCAGCTGATCAATACACTGTAATGAATCAGCTAATAATCTAACAGATTACTTTATTCAAAAAAATTCACTACATGCACTAGTGATCTCTTTACGCTATATGCCTATATGTAACATGTAGCAGAAAAAAAGATTTTCAGCCTCACACTAGAACCGTAAGATTACCCTTCGCGAGGGGCACTGTAGGGAAATATACAACTGAAGGATTAACGACAAACCTCAAAGACAATAAGAACCAGATGCAGAGGTTAGATAGTTAGTAAAATCCAATAAACAAGCAAGTCAAAATTAAATATCACATCAAATACGTAATGATACACGCATAAAACTCAAATCTATCTATGCTAACAAAGAGATGATCAATTTAATTCAACAATTTGACAGAGAAAATGTCATCTCATTATCAAAGAGCAAAATAGAAAACCCTAATTCCTCATTCAATTACATACTTGAATCAAGTAAAATTAATCATAAATCAGAATAAAAATTAAAATTAGAGAAAGTAAGAGAAAGCATAATAATCTTGATTAATGGTTGAGAGTAGTCAAAGATGATTGAAACCCTAGATTCGAAAGCTCACCAGAAAATTGCAGGATGAACACATGGATTAATTAGATCGATGAAGAGGCAGATTCACGTGCAATGCGACAGGATAAGGGAACCCTAGATTTTGGGAAAATCGTCAAATTGAGCATAAACACATAAAAATTTTAAAAACAACAATAACAATCTGTAAGAGTTTGAATAGCGTAAGAATTTGTGACTTATTTGGACGATTTTTCCTATAATTATGAAATCGAAGTAACAGAAAAAAAAGAGGGGGGGAGAGAGAGAGAGAGAGAAAGCAAATAATTAACTTACTGTATTTTGGGAGATTGGGGTCAAGGAGTGTCGCCGTTGAAACGACGAATAATCGAGGAGAGAGACTGAACTTAACCTCGACATCCTAGCGTCGAAGTCGAGAATTTACACATGGATGGAGGGGCAGCGGAGGAGTACTTTCACGCAGCGAGTTCGATGGAGTGAGTGAACCAATTGAGAGATCAACGGAGTGAGTGAGGACGACTGAGGGAGTGAAGGACGGCGGAGAGAGGGACGGTGAATGCGAGGGTTATGTTGAGATAGAGTGGAATTAATTGGGAGGGAGGAAAAGTCAGCGCAGTACGTTTGCTTAGAGAGCTGAGAGTCGAAAATTAATTATTATTAGGAGGGAAAATTAGAGAGTCAAGTACTAGTCAAGTGCTCCGTTTGAATTCTCCACCGGAGCACTTGATATCAAGTGCTATCAAGTACTCCGGTGGACTATTCAAACGAAGCACTTGTGAATTTTTTATATTAAAATTTTCACAAGTGCTTGGGTTGATTAGTCAACCGAAGCACTTGAAAAGTAACATAAGGAGTTTTTTCCAGTAGTGAGGGAAATATATGTTTCCTCTAAAAGTACTTTTTAGTATTAATGAAGTAATGGTTGCTTCTAAAACCTTTTTTTAGCATCAGGAAATTTATGTTGCCCCTAAAAGTAGGTTTTTAGCATTAATGAAATAATGGTTGCCTCTAAAACTTTTTTTTTAACATCAGTGAAATTTAGGTTGCCCCTAAAAGTACATTCTATTATTAATGAACTGATGGTTGCCTCCAAAACTTCTTTTTAGCAATAAAGAAATCTAGGTTGCCCCAAAAAGTAATTTCCAGTATTAATAAAATTCATGTTGCCTCTAGATGTTTTCTTTAGCATCAATCGAATCATACTTCCCTCTAAATGTTCTTTTAAGCATTATTGAAATTGATGCTGCCCCTAAAAGCGCATCCATTACTACAAAAATACATTTGCGAGTCGCCTCCAAATTGTATTTATTGTTGCCTAAAAGGCGACTTTGAAGCTACCGACTCTTAAACTGCTTGGAGTTTTAGAGTCGCCCATTTGAGGCGACAAGTATGCTATTATGGAAGTCGCCTATTATCTAAGAGTATAGCCGGCAAAACAAACCCGTACCCGTTGACCCGACCCGAAATACCCGACCCGAAAACCCGTTTTCCACCCGAAAATAATGACCTGAAACCCGAAATAACCCGACCCGAAAGCAAATAGACCCGAATATAACCCGAACCCGAACCTACCTGACCTGAAAGTGACCCGACCCGAAATTGACTCGATAATGATGACCCGAACCCGACCCGACCCTAAAAGTTGTCATATTAGTTATTTTTTAAACAAATTTAAGGAAAAAAATTATCGTGAGATACCATATATGACTTAACCACTTCCCATTAACTATTTAACTTAGTTTTATTAGTCTTATATGTGCTTTATTTATTTTTTAGAATAAAAATCCGACCTAACCCGACCCGTTTTGACCCGACCCGACCTAACCCGACCCGATCTAACCCGACCCGATGTGACCCGAAATCTAATGGACCCGAAACTAACCCGTACCCGAACGGACCCGACCCGAACGTAATCCGAACACAAAGTTGACCCGATTATGACCCGACCCGTAATGACCCGACCCGTACCCGATCCGCTTGACCCGATTGCCACCTCTATCTAAGAGGCTACACGTAAGATATATTTAAAAAAAAAAACTAATTAATAAACCATTACGAGTCACCTCTAAAGTTTGTAGGCGACACTAAAAAGGTTGTTTATACTATTTATAACAATTTATTAATAAATTGAGTCGCCTATATACTAAGAGACGACACGAAAGATATTTCTTTTATTATTTTCTAAGAACTAATTAACCTTTACAAGTCGCCACTAAAGTTTATAGGCGGCAAAAAAGATTTTTAATTATTTTTTTAATAATATATGTATATATATATTGATCATTCTGAGTCGCCTATTATAATAAAAGGCGACAAAAAATGTATTATTTTATTCTTTTCTAAAAATTAATTAACCATTAGGAGTGTCTTCTCACATTACTCTGACCTAACAAATAAATTTTGACAAAAGTACCTCAATAGCCAAACAGACTCTTTATATTATCATGAAGCTATAGACAACTAATAATGAAGTATTCGTGGTACAATTGAAGCTAATAAGAAGATATATTATTCGTATCTAATTGCAACAAACATATGCAACCTTAATAACATTAAGCAACCATAGTTTAAGAACAGGGGCAATAGGAGACTATGACAACGGCACGGCCACGGCAAAGAACCACACCCAACAGCAGCAAGAGAGTAAACAATAATGGAATAGCTAGAGCTCAACTGCAATAACTAGCAAGACAATTGAGTAGCAAAGCAACCACAGCGAACAACATCAACATTTACTAGTGACTCGGTGCCGGCTGCAATTACGCTCCAAATTATCATTAGATAACCACTCGACCACAATAATATCTAAATATTGTAATGATATTAGCAAACAAAGGCTTTGTAGTTAGATGAGAGGCTTCTAAGATATATCACACACATAAACTCACAGCTTATTGTTTCATGTGGATGTTTTAATTATCTTAGCTTATTGAAACTTATCTAACCTCAAACTTATCTAACTAACTTAATTACATAACTCATCATTATGTTGTTTGAGATTGTTTAAACTAAAATGGTATAATATGCATTTGACTTCATTTGATTTTGCTAATAAACTGTATCTAATTTATCGAAAATCGAATCTTACTTTAAACTGTTGTTGAGTTGTTTGAGCTAATTAATGATCTAATTCGATACACGCATCATATTCAATTGAAAAAGTTGATTTAAGATTAATTTAAGATACGATCAATTTGTTTGAACTTCTTTTAACGTATTTTAGCAAAAATTAAGTTTAGATAAGTAAATGTGACTTGCTAGTGGATGTGAACCATTACTGTTTCTGGTTAACAGAACTGTAGACACATAATCGTGTCTCCCCATTTAAAGATCCGATGATGAAACATACCGTGGTCTTAATTGGTCCGACCCAAGGGCGTAGTAGTCTTGAAAAGTCATTCAAAACTATTTCGAAAAGTGTTAAAGTCCTATCTAAAAGCCCAATTAATTATTCATGATAATTAATTGTATTTGAGCCCAATTCTTTGATTTATTTTAATAAATAAATATTTTCAAAAGATATATTTTTTAAGTCAAAATTAGTTTTTATCCTGTAAAATCAGATATCCGTAGTTAAAGGATAAAATAAATCTTTTAAAACGCGTTTGAAATAAAGCTGGCAAAGGCATGGCACGAGCCAGCTGGTGAGCCTAGCACACCAACCTGCGCCTGGAGCCCTTGCGCCTGGCGCGCCGGGCGCACGCCTCGTGCGTCGTGCACTTGCTCGTCCACTGTGTCAGCTGCGCCTGGCGCAGCTAGTGTGTGACGTGCAATGCCGTTTTCTCTATCCGTACAGATTGAAAAGAGAACGGATTTTTCACATTAACACACTTCGAACTCGGCGAATACTTTACGAATTCTCTCTACAAACTACAAAACTTCCCTACAAAACTCATACCTTTCAAAAACATGTGCTCACACCGCGTAGGCGAAATAAAATCACGCCTACAATTTGGCAACCCCACTGGGGAGGATTTTAAAAGATTAATTTTTATTAAATAAGTGGGTGAAACTTGAAAAATACGATTCATTCTTATTTTTATGCCTTTGAATAATATACAGTTTTGCATATGCATGGCTATTGTTTAGCCACCATAAGGACAATCTACCTTGCCTCATTAGCACATGTTCTATGGGTGAGGTCACCCGAGGGGGTTTGCGCTTTGTCCTTCCAAAAAAGCTTTCTGAGCGATAGTGTTGGATCTTAGTCATAATCAAACCTACCCAACCATGGCATTGTTCTCTTGTTCCTGACTTGAGACTGGAGTGCGTTTTACACGTGGTCACCTCTTTAAGCAGGGGTACGAAGCGTGGGATCAATCTCTTAGTCATGGACCCTTTTCGCACCGAATCTAAACCTGACCAATAGTTTCAAACATAGAACTGGACTTTAGGTTGGAACTTTTGCATCCATGTTATATGACATTTGCCTGTGATTGTAATTTTTGCCTGCTATTGTTTTGTCAAATTTTCGTTATTATGCGTCGTTCCTAAAACCGCGTCTAACAAACAAAACAAAAAATTCGTCAATCGGCAAATTCGTCGCCTAAATCCCCCGAAAAACGTGTCGGGGAGTAGTGCGCCAAGCGCATTAAGTTGCGCATGGCGCACCACTCCCGCGCCAGACGCACGGTTGTGCGCCGTGCGCAGCAATGCTGCGCGGCACGTAGTCTGTGCATCGCACGCTTTTCGTCAATTTAGCCGTCGTAATTATCAATCCTATGTTCAGTCCTATGTTTGTCTGTCTGCATTCGCGTAAAAAAATGGTCATCTTAGGAGTCTCACCTAATTCAAAAAAGGGTCTTTTCATGCAAGGTCAAGTCTCGCCCTAAAAAATGCATCTAAAGAGTCATAGTAGAGTTAGAGTCATCATGCATGCCTACCTCTTCCCATTTCATCCCTACTATCCATGTCAATTCTACCTTAACATATTCATCAATTTCAAAAATTACATTTTCCAAAATCAATCATACACCATATTCTATTCTACTTTTTTCGAAAACATTTACTAATCATCATCATACCACGACATTTCAAAAAAAAAAAAAAATTTTCAAATTTAATCCATCATATTTTCCTAACAAAAGATAAAACAAGGGGTTTCTTTCAAAAATGAATTTCGAAAATTCTAAGCCCATTCCAAACACCTTCAATCCAATTCAATCCAATCGACCCAATTCACTTGCATTTATTCTAGGCCCATGTGCATTAGAGTCCATTTTGCATTCATATAGGGTCCATCTAATTCGAGTCCATGCATTTATATTAGGCACGCTAGCGTTAGAGTCCATCTTAGGCCCATATAAGTCTAGCTCCTGTCAAAATCTATGCCCATTTGCATCTCTATGTGAACCCTAGTCTATGTCAAGCCCAGTCAAAGTCTAATCCAACTCTATTCCATTCCAATGTCAAGGCCATGTGCATCTTCAAGTCTAATTTTAAACCACTATAGGACTAAGTCCGTAATTAGTTCCGCATAAGGCCCAACTCATTTCCAAAGTCAATCCAACTCCAATTCCAAATCCATATAGGACGAAGTCCAAACCATTAAGTCTAGCGAAGCTAGCATCCCTGTAAGACCATAACGGCACCCCTTTGACCTAGCCAAGCTAGTCATCCCTGTGAGACCATAACGGCACCCCTTTAACCTAGCTAAGCTAGTCATCCCCGTAAGACCATAACGACACCCCTTTGACTTAGCTTAGCTAATCATCCCTGTAAGACCATAACGGCACCCCTTTGACCTAGCTAAGCTAGTCACCTGTAGGACCATAACGGCACCCCTTTGACTTAGCTAAGCTAGTCATCCCTGTAAGACCATAACGGCACCCCTTTGACCTAGCTAAGCTAGTCACCCGTAGGAGTTAGGACCGTAACGGCACCCCTTTGACCTAGCTAAGCTAGTCACCCCTGTAAGACCATAACGACACCCCCTTTGACTTAGCTAAGCTAGTCATCCCTGTAAGACCATAACGGCACCCTTTGACCTAGCTAAGCTAGTCACCCGTAAGACCATAACGACACCCATTGATTTAGTAAAGCTAGTCACCCTTAAGACCTTAAAGGCACCCTTCGAGTTTAGCGAAGCTACTCCTATCTTACATCTATAGCAATACCAAATCATTAAGTCTGGCGAAGCCAATTCCTTCCTAAGCCCAGCGAAGATAGCGTAGACAATCCTTTTGAGCCTAGCCTATTTGCCAAGTCTAGTCCAGTCCACTCGCTTGCATAGTCCAATCCAGTCCAGCCCGGTCCAATCATTTGCGTCTCGCATATAGTTAGTCCCATGTCACCACCATAACCATAATCATACCCATCTCTAACTATCTCCCGCTTCCATTTCATCTTCCATTTTTCATCCCCATTCCACTTTCATCTTCATGTCCATTCCTCCATCCCTCATTTCCATTTCTCATTTCGAAAGCATCATTTCTAAAAATTTACGAGGTCCATTCGATTTTTGTTCAGGACAGGTCGTGAGATTATAACTTGGGAACGTCCGACAGAGAGGCAACGAGGTCGAGCTACTCCTAGACTCGTCAAGCGCATCCTCACATTTTCAGACGAATCCTCTGACTCTTCTGAAGCATCATCTAAAATGGGGACACTAATGAACAGTTCAGTGCCATTATGGCCCAACTTCAACTGATGAACTCGCGTCTTGAGGAACAAGACAAAGAGATCAAGGCGCTGAGGGAAAAGCTAACTGAAGAAGACGAGCAAGGCGACACTCCACCACCATTCAAAACCAACACAGATTTGAGGTTTGAAAAACTCGAGCAATTTATCCAGTCAATTCCTGCGCTCGAGGGTCAGGCTCATGGCCATGACATTATTGATCCTGAACTGACGGAAAAACTCCATAAAAAGGTAACATTGGGGGACCTCCCAAATTTCAAGGGGGTCGATGCCCAGATGACCACTTGAGAGCTTTCTCCATCTCTATGGCTCTCAAGGGCATGAGCAAGGACCGGTTTGCTTATGTCTTTCCTGTAACCTTGGATGCACATCCATCCAAGTGGTTCAGATCACTAAATAAAGCCAAGCTGAATGACTAGGACTACATCATAGAAGAGTTCCACAAACAATACATATACAATACTCAGCTTCCTATTGGCCATCGTGAGTTGGAGTTAACTAAACAAAATTCCAACGAAGACTTCGTCACCTTCCTCAACAGATGGATGGAAAAGGCTGCATAAATGACTAACATGCCATCCCAAGAGGATCAAGTCTGATTGGTGAACCGTAACCTGCAGCCCAAGTATGGGGATCACATCAAGTTCCAACCTATAGAGTCTTTCATGAAGCTCTATAAGCTAGGCCTGCTGATTGAAGCGGAAGTACAGGCCAACAAGAATAAGGGTTCCAACAACAACAACAAATCTTTCAAGAAGAGTAACAATGGCCCTTCTAGCTCCAAAAGCAATAAGGTCAATGCCATAGCTACTGACAAGAAAGGTTATCAAGGACCTCAAAGGACATTTACTCCTTTGGGCATGTCTCTAGAAGAAGCCTTCACTAGGCTTCATGCAAAAGGAGCACTTCAGCCTCTTGGCCCTACTCCGGACCCTCCTCTGGAGAAGAGATCCAGTAGGTGGAATCCTAATTCCTACTGCAAGTACCATCAAGGGAATGGGCATATGACATCGCAATGCTGGACTTTGAAGCATCATCTGCAGGATATGGTTGAAGACACTAGATTGCCAATTCTACCTGCAGCAAAAGTCAGCAATAGCAGCAACCTCTTGGGCAGCACCTGAACAATGCCGGGGCTTAGTCATTTAACGCTAGTTTTCTAGGTTGAGTCGGAGAGTCCCTCCCCTAGCTCCTTCATTTCCTTCCTTGTCGAGTCTATGTCATATAGGTTTTTTTTTTTTTACTTCTAATAAGCCTTGTTTCATTCATTTTCAATTAATACAATAATTGCATTTTCATTTTCATTTTCATTGGCCTTCCATCATTTTATTTATGCTTCTAATTCAATGATGAAACTCAAATCACATAATGAACTTGACTAACAATAATAAAGAAGATCTGAAATAAAAAAAGAGAAGAATAAAAAAAGAGGACATACTTTGGATCAGGAGTTATTCCCCCTTCCTTTCTGTTACCTTCCATAAGCCATCCATGCAATCCAATCAAAAATCCCTTAAACCATCATATTAACCAAATAACCTTTCAAAATCAAAGCTCCACAAATAACCTTCAAGCCTTCCACTACCCTCAACCAATAACTTGTGCGCAAGCCTTGCTACACAAAAAATATCAATGCCAGGCAAATAAAAAAAATAAAATAGTGAAAAAAATTCAAAGTGCGAAAAAAAAAATAAACGCACATGACAAAAAGAAAAAATGCAAAAAAGAAAGAGCCAAAGGCAAAAAAAAAGATCAAGCTAGGGGGCTTGCACACAAGTTCTACCCCTCATTCAAATCCTTTAATCCATCAAAACCCTTAATGAAAATCCATAACCCTTCAGTTCCCAAACCAACTAAACCTTCATCAAAACTTCAAGCCTTAAACTTTTCAACCTTTCATCAACCTTAACTCCTTCTTCAAGGTATGTCCAAGCCCGCTAGGTTGAAAACCCAAAAGGGCGGCCTAACCAAAAGTTAAGGCACAAAAAAAATATAATTTAATAAAAAAAAGAAATCAGATCCAGAACTATGAATGGTCTGATTTCGCAAGGATACGTAGGAATCCTCATCTCGAGGTCCGACCGCTTCAACAAAATAAAATTAGTCAAGGTCTAATGATTTGACTTTTTAGAATTTAGGAGCATAATCTCTTTCTAGATCCCGACATAGACTCGAGTCTAAACCTATCCTCGTCAAAGCCTTTTCCCACCTATGTCTATTTGAGTCATAAAATTTGAACCTTTTTAATTTTCGGTCAAGCTCTCATTGTCCCCGAAGGACTCTCCGATGATTCCATGGTTTCGACGATATTTGACTTTGCCTGTGTCATTTTCCCAAAGAAGAATCCCCAAGTACAATCCCCAATGATAACTCTCAATGTTCAAGGCGGATCGCCTACATTTCAATATCGGATCAAGTACATTCGATTAAGGCTCATGCCTAATTCAAGGCAAGCTCACCCAAAGTGGGGGCTTCCTATGTGTGGTGGATCCTCCAATTCAAATCAAACTTCCGAGAAGTTGTAATCAGCGGACCTCGTTTACGAACCCCGATTGTTTACTAAAAATGATTTTCGAAAATCATTCAATCTATTCCTAATTTTTCTAATCATTCTATCATTCTATACATCTTCTAGCCTTGCAAAATTTCGACCTTGCATTGCAGCTTTGCAAAATCCGAACCTTGCATTGCATTTCATACATTCTAGTCTTGCATAACCCTGATCTTACATGATGTGTCACCCTTTAGCTTTGCATAACCTTAATCCTTGCATTGCGTCTCATGCATCCTTAGAGAGTCTAAGTTTGCATTATTGCATCTCTATGTGCTTATGTGAGTTGTTTGCACCTATCTCGCTAACATCTTTCCCCGCAGTAATCAGGTTGCTCGTAGTTATTGTCCCGCATACTAACTTTGTTTTGCATAGACCGGCGGTTATAGATTAGTTTTAAACAAAGCGGAGCGTTTAGAATCGTTCTCCGTCCCTACACCGTATACTTTGACTTTCGGTTTCCGAACCTCGGTCAAAGTGGGGGCTTCAGTAGACACATAATCGTGTCTCCCCATTTAAGGATCCGATGATGAAACATACTCGTGGTCTTATTTGGTCCGACCCAAGGGCAGAGTAGTCTGAAAAGTCATTCAAAATTATTTCGAAAAGTGTTAAAGTCCTATCTTAAAGCCCAATTAATTATTCATGATAATTAATTGTATTTGAGCCCAATTCTTTGAAAAGCCCAATTAATTGATAATTAATTGATTTATTTTAATAAATAAATATTTTCAAAAGATATATTTTTTAAGTCAAAATTAGATTTTATCCCATAAAATCGGATATCCGTAGTTAAAGGATAAAAGAAATCTTTTAAAATGCGTTTAAAATAAAGCTGGCAAAGGCATGGCGAGAGCTAGGCCGGGTGCGCCTAGCGCACCAACCTGCGCCCGGCGCACGTCTGTGTGTGTCGACCGTGTCGGTGCACTAATCGCACTTGACACGTGGATTTCGACTTATTCGGAGTCTTGCGTCAGCGCAGGCGCTCTGCTTGAGACGCGGATTTTATTTCTTATCTTTTTAAAAGCGCGTACCACGTGTACACTTTTTATTGGTCATGCCACGTCAGTTGTGCCTGGCGCAGCCAGCGCGTGAGGCGCAGTGCCGTTTTCCCTATAAATAGGCATGATTTCTGTACAGATTGAAAAAAAGAACGGATTTTTCACATTAACACACTTCGAACTCGACGAATACTTTACGAATTCTCTCTCGCAAACTACAAAACTTCCCTACAAAACTCATACCTTTAAAAAACAAATACATTCAATCTACATACTTTCGAGACATTCGTATTTTTAGGCTTTACGATTGCTCGTCCCGACGGTTGTCAATCTCGCAGACCCAAGCCACGGTATAATCCTGAGGGTCCTTAAATAAATTATTTTTATATTGAAGTTACTAACAGTTTTCTTTCCTCATGTAGATCTTTAATGTAAAATCGCTATACTGTATATTCTAACCCTTTTTCTATACTTTCTTTTATTTTGTTTTATTATTATTCTTGCCTTTGTATATTATATGTCTGCCTGATTTTTCTATGCATATATTACATGATTGTCCTGCTTTATTGCTTTTATCACCCACATGTTATTTTTGCTAATCAAAGACCTAAATAAATGTTCTAACATTAATCAGATTAATTTGGACAACTTGCTAGGTTCCCTGTAATATTGATTGCCTAATAACATATCACTAAAAATTATTTTTATGTGTTTCCTAAACCAATTTAGATTAGGGTGTATAAAAATATTATTTGATTATTCTTTGGCATAAAATCTGGAATGAATCGATATTTAGTAGAGGCCAACTTTGGGCGAATATGGTTCATTATGACTATATACGTACCCTCACCCCCGAACTCAATCTTTGGTTCATTTTGACCATCTATGGAGTCATGACGGAAAAATCTACATTGGATACTTTGTCCCTTCGGTTTCCCATATCCAATTAGGTTTATGATTCTTCCTAAAAAAAATTGCTGGCGACTTCTTTCAATACAAAACAATTTTCAATAAAACCTTAACAGTGGGGTAGTCAAATCTAGTACGCGCTCACACCGCGTAGGCGAAATAGAAACACGCCTACAAGAACACACTATGCATATTTTCTTGGCTTTTAATCTTATACGAATATAATAAATGTAATATATAAGAGAATGCATATTAACAATGAATAATAAGGAAAGTGCTTATTTTTTTCGTAAAATCCATATCAAATTGATGAAAATTTAAGAGAAATGATGCGATCTTTTATTATTATTACTTGTTTTGACAATAAGAATATTTCCACATATCCTCATGAATCTACGTATATGTTATAAACTTACGAAGCTTGCTTGGTGTAGTTGGTTGGAGTTTTACCTTATTACCTTAAAGGTCACAAGGTCGAATTCTTCTAAT